>JAQGBX010008198.1:0-10718 GCA_034698745.1 Megaphyllum sjaelandicum
ACTTCGACCTGTCGATGAATTCGACGTTTTGTTTTTCAATAAATTTTCTCGAATGCAAAAATGGCAAAGATGGATTTTCGTCGTTAGAGAAATCTTGTTGTATAAAAATGTTTGGACCAAATCTTTTGAACTCTGGTTCAAATCGGAACCCTGGATGAGTAGTGAACCATTCTTCCAATTTTATTTCAAAATTCCCTTTTTAATTCATCTTCTTCTTCATCTGTTAAAAATAAAACAAAAAGTTAAAATCAGAAGCTGACCACTGGTCAGTCATTGCACTTTCATGCTCAGTTATAATACTAATCGATAAAGGAAGTCAAATTCAAACAAATTAAAAAAAAAAAACGTTCAAAAAAACCTAGAATATAGGCGTCATTGCCTCAATTATATATTTTATTTAGACATTTTATAGATGTCTCTAAGACAACATTAGTTAGAAATGAGTAAAAATACCTTTTCAATGAATTTAAAATTCCATATTTAGGGTTTTCTGTTTGATTGGCAAACATAGCGACCAGTTGAGTTTCCAAACTTTTGCATTTCCTTAAGAGAGTGAGTGATGACGATCAATGGCAACATTTCAATTAAAAACATCGAATTCATCATATTCATGGTGATTAAAATCAATTACTGATCGATGTTCTGCCTTTTATTTCTCAATTTCAAGCTCACTTTCTTCTTTTAAATCTTCGCGTTTGCTGTTAAAAAAACTCACAATTTGCCACGATCTATTTTGAAGGAAACATTTTTTTACTGGAAAAAAAAATGCAAATAAAATTTTACTTACATTTGCATAATTTGCAAAAATAAATTTGAGAAAATAAGCCACCCTTCGAACGTTTAATTTAAACGAACAACTTATCTTATATAAATATTTAATATAAATTTAAAAATAAAAAGTAGTTAGATAAAATTTTGAATTTTTCTATTCTTTTTAGATCCTATTTGATCAACAATTTCATAAATGAAATCCTTTTATTTTCTTATAAGAACATTGAGAGAAATTGTTATACGCTATATTAACTACAGTAAAACCTGTTAAGAGTGACCACCAAAAAAATATGCAATGTTGGTCACTGTACATAGGTAGTCCCTATACAAAAAATTCCTGGATTTAATTAAAATATTGAACATGTACACTGTACTTGTACGTGTAAACTGTAGAACATGTAGTAAAAAATCATAAAACCAAAAAAAGAACAGAATCATCATATCCAAGGGTTAAAGCAAGATGTAACGTGACTCATCCGTTATCTGGTCACTTTTTAAAGGTACATTGGCAATGTAAAAATTGCACAAGAGACAATACTCACCGGTCACTGTACACAATAGACAGGTGGTCACTATAGTGACCAGATAACGGATAAGTCACGTTACATCTTGCTTTAACCCTTGGACATGATGATTCTGTACTTTTTTTGGTTTTGTGGTTTTTTAATACATGTATAAGTGCAGTGTACATGCTTATTAATTTAATTTAATTCAGGTATTTTTTGTATAGTGACCACCTGTGAACAGTAACCAATATAGCATTTTTTTTTGGTGGTTACTCTTAACAGGTTTTACTGTATCTGCAATGGACCTTATGCAGATTTCGTCAGCATGCATGCATATATCACGTGACATTTCATTTCATGTTGATTCGATGAAAAGATCACGTGATATGACCCCATGCGGACTCTGCATAAGGTCCATACCAAACCATATAAAACCAGTGTTATCATTTTAAGAAAAATAAGCGCAGAAGTTTAACAGGAATGCGGAATATTTTCTAGAAATATACTGATTATTTTAGAACACCATACAAGTGTATAAAAAAAACAAGAAATGGAAAATGAAAAGTAAAAATACCTTAATTCAATAGTTGTATAATGCATAGCTTCATGCATACTTGCTTAATGCAAGGCCTTAATTCGAGAATTCGTAAAAAAAAGGTCTACCATCATGGAAAAGCCGAGAATAGGTCATACAACAGCACCATTGTGAGGGGTAACTTAATTTCGTAGTGGGGCACCTTATGTCAGTTTTAAAGTTGAGAGCACCAAAACCAGTATTGTAGTCACCCTCGGGTTCACCCCAGGGTTGAGTTCCCTCTCAACCCCTTACCCCATCTCGCTCCATTCATGCAGTTTTGTCAAAGACCAGATGCATGGTGTCTGAGTACGCGTCTAGGCCTTACAAAAAATATAGTTGAAAACACATTTAAACGTGAAACGGCCTTGCGCTGAAGGCGGAATGCCGGAAGTGTTCTGGTCCGTTCTGCACGTATCACAGCACATGCGCAATGTTGTGATAAGAAGAGCTCAAGCGCAACAATGCAAATGAGTAACCTAAGGGGTCATGGGTCAAAACGAAGACTGGGGTTGGAAAAGTTAACGTTTTCAATAGAACGTTTAGATACGAACATGTACCATGATCGCATGAAGATAAACATGTATGTGAGCAAGTGTTTCATTAGTTAATTCCCAGGCTTCAGTTGCACATTGATAAGTCAGGATTAATATCAGGTGGTCAAATTTCTTCATCCGGCCCTAACATCATCACATGTCCAAAATATGTCTATAGAAACGCTTCATTAAAACGTGTACCATGATTCTTATATGCATGTGAAAAGAAATATTTGAAAAATACCAGCAAAACATGTTTAACAGGGTCTCCCCAGAAATTTCATATCCAACATCCCTGACTGTTCCGTAACTTTTCCAGGTCTTTCAACAAATTTTCCTGACCAATCATCCATGTAAGCCATGATTTTGCAAAATTGATAAATGTCAATATGATCCACGATTTTGAAAACTTGATCTATGTCAATATGAACTACGATTTTGCAAAATTGACGAATGATAATTAGGCCTAATAATCAATTTGTTGAAAAATTTTAATTTTACAATTTTGTCCTCAGAAACTGTTGAAAATTTTCGCAGATTTGGCCTTGGAATCTGTCGAACATGTTGCAAATTTAGCCTCGTAAACTGTTGAAAATGTTGCAAATTTAGCCTCGGAAACTGTTGAAAATGTTGCAAATTTAGCCTCGGAAACTGTTGAAAATGTTGCAAATTTGACCTGTGAAATTGTTGACAATTTTACAAAAATTTTATTGGGATGACTTTTAAAGTGATAACCACGTAGAAGAATTCATTTTAGAATATGACATTAACACGTTCAATTTCCTAGACTTTTCCAGACAATTTCCATTTCTCTGAGTTTTTCAGGTTTTGTCAGATCTGGGGAACCCTGTGTTAAATGTTTCACATGTTTTGCGTATAACACTTAATGTAGCACATTCAGGCTGAGCACATACAGTATATACACGTTCGTTCAATAGTTTAATTCACCGGCCCAAATGTTGTTACATGTTCAAAATATCTTATAGACACGATTGTTTGAAAGTGTCAATGTCATGCAAGAAAATAAAGGTGTTTTTAGAAGGTGAGAAAAGAAATATTTGGGAAACTCGAGCAAAGCATGTTAAAAGTTTCACATCTTCTATTCACGTTAACCGAAGTATTGGAACACTTTGCATGTAACATGCAAATGGAATTTGGATATTTTATCTCTTAATTCCACGCGTGATAGCTTATCACGAGTTTCACTAATTGAAATAAACTCATCTATGTACATGTATACTATACAGTACACATATCGAGACCAATTTACGGAATTCTTGATAAGATAAATAAAAAATGGCCGACATCCGTACATGAAAACCACTTGTAAAACGCGAATTGCACACATAGCGATAACGTAAATTCTGGGTCAGTCAGAACAAAATATTGCGTTTCATATCTCTCAAAACGTACAGGTTATCGAATATATGCTTGGCCAATTTGCATGCGAGTAAAAACAAGGAAATTTGCGAAATATGAACTAAATATTTTTTTTTACTTTTCATTCTTCTATTTCAAAAATAACAATATCTCGACTTTGACATTTATGAGAAGCATTTGTGAAAAGTTAACGCTTTCATCGTTCCAGATAAGCATTACAGATGTAAACAGTTTTTATCCTCCAAATCTTTCGAGCAAATAATATTTACTTTTATATCGTGGCGTACGTTTCTGCCCCATTTGCCTCTGAAAAAACAAATAAATCGCCGGGAAAAATGAAAATAAATTTCAATTCAAGCTCCTACCAACACATCGCTAAGCAAATAAAGAAAGGCTGAACAGCGGTAGGCCTAATAGCCTTTTTCATCAAAATGCGCATTAAATTAATACGTTTAGGCATTCGAAATGTTCACATGCGAAAACATAACTATAAATAGACGAATTTTCCAGTAAATGGTAGAAACGTTTGGAGCATTACAACTCAGTACATTTTGCAACTATAAAATGATAAGATGCAATATCGCATCACCCGCTTCAGTAGCTAGTGACAGAACTCAAAACTTTTTTTAAGTTTGAGATAACGACGAAACTAATATATGGTTATAATAAACTAATTTATAGTTAACGAAGATGTGTATAGTTTTCACAAAATATAAAGAATAAAACGATATTTAAATTCAGTGAACTTGACTCAATATAGCGTTAAACTGGAAATTGGCAGTTTTTTATTTGTGTCACTTCTGAAGCGGTGATTCGATATCATGTCCATATTAACATACGGAATATTTAGACTTAAATTAGGCGATTATTATTATTATTATTATTAACTCATACTTTTGGTTTAACGAGCTTGATAATTACTAATTATTTTCATTGATATTTAATAATTTAATTTATGGCATGTTTTTACTTTAAAGTGAAGCTATTTTAATTTCCATTCGGTGATTTTAATATTTTTCTGTTAATTTTTATTAATTGTTTACTTTTCAATTTTCACTAACTTTTTTTTTCATTCAAGCTGTTTTATTTTTTTTTACTTAAAACAAGGTTTCACCCTGGCGTTGGTGTTTATAACCTGGTAGCAGAAATAGGCCAACGTTAAAAATTCACAAACAATGTTTCAGTTTAGTCACTTTGCATATTGTGGTCATTCTTCATATTTTCAGTATAGTGGTTTGACAATTATTCAGTTATTCAGTTATTCAATTATGACAGTTATTTAGTATTGAAAGTTTTGTTTTGATATGTGTCACTTCTGAAGCGTTAATGTAAATATCATGTCAATATTAACATACGGAATATTTAGACTTAAAATCGTTTTAATATCCATTATTCTGAATATGGTTCTGGAATAGGACTTCTGAAAATATAAAAAAATGCCCACAATATGCAAAATAACTAAACTGAAGCATTGTTTGTGGATTTTTAACGCCATTTTTGAAACATAGTATTAAGCAAACAAAAAAATAGGTTAAAAACTATACTTTCTTGTTAAAAAATTGTGTTTTCTGAAGAAAACAGCTCGCTTTGAAAAACAAGTTAATGAAAATTGAAAAGTAAAAAATTAATAAAAATTAGCTTAAAAATAAGAAAATCATTAAATGGAAATTAAAACAACTTCACTTTCAAATAAAAAACGCGCCATAAATTTAATTATCAAATATCAATTAAAACAATCGAAAATGATCAACCTATAGTTAAGCCAATTAGTGAGTTAATAATAATAATGGCAATGAAAATCAAAATAAAGAGTTTGACGAACCCAAATTTTATATAGTTTCGAAAACAAAAATAAACACTGTTCAGTTAAAAATAATGTAAATTAAAGCGATGGGAAATAAATGAAACAAATTGGCTGCTAACGTAGCTTATGGGCGATCCCAAATTGTTGCTTGAGAACAATCCCAGGCTCAAGTAGGGTTATGTTGTGAAATAATGGTATTAATGGGGTTGCTTTCTGGACGTCTTCAGAAAACAGGTGATATAGAAGTTGTTTTTGGGGTCAACAAACGAATAATAAAAGCTGTAGGTAGGCTTTTCAATTATCATAAAGAATGAAGCTGGACAGATTTTTTACCCCAGTTTTTTGGGCGAAATGTGAAGGCCGTGAACGAAAATCATAAAATTAATCGTTGATCCAAGAAAATAAACTAAAGTTGGGCTTCATGTACCAAATGTTTTGGTTATTTTGGCCAAAAATCGTAGGTAGACAGGAACACTTACTTACAACAGGGTGATTCCAGAAATTTAATTTTCAACCTCTCTGACTTTAGCCTGACCTTTTCTGGTTTGAAAAAAAATTCCTGACCAATGAAAAATCGACACAGGACAATATTTTGAAAAAATTACTATGATGACAGTATTTTGAAAAAAATTACTATAATGACAATTTCGAAACTTTTTTAAAATTAACATGGAAAAATTAAAATTTAAAAAAAATAGCATGAACAAACTGGCAAAACAAATAGCAGCGAAAAATGGCGAAAACTTGTACTTGGAAATGGTTGAAAATTTGTGCTTGGAAAAGGTTGGAAATCTTGCAAATTTGTATTACGAAGAGATTGAAAATTTTGCAAATTGTACTCGGAAAACGTAGACCATTTTGCAAATTTGTACTCGGAAAACGTGGAAAAAAATTGCAAATAGTACTCGGAAAACGTGGAAAAAATTGCAAATTGTACTCGGAGAACGCGAAACACTTTGCAAATTTGTACTCAGAAACTAGCAAATTTTGCGGATTTGAACTGAGAAAATTTAAACACGACCGCAAAAGGAAATTCATAAACTTAGAAAAACATGTTTGCATTTCATGTAATATCTAAATTATCATAACGTGACACAGTAATGCCACGTGGCTCCTTAAAATAAGAAGACAATTTTTAAAAAAAACTAATTCAAAATTATTCAAAGCTAGTTATGTAAACCGAAATTGTTTTTTGAGGAAACAAATTATAAAATAAACGTGAACATTAGCATAAATAAAGAGATGCTTTTTTTAAGGTGTCAGAAAATCCGGAAACAATTTCACATTTCGAAAACAATTGTAATAACGCATTTTGTATCAATTTACCAAACTAGGTTTCAGAACATAAACAGGAATCTTTCGAAACATAAGATTTTTTTTTTATCACGAAAACAAGTTCACAGTAAATTTGAATATAATAATTAACATTAGATACCAACACGTCACGAATTTGCGCTATTCATTTGCTAAATTCTAAAGGGAGGAGTGCGCAAACTTTTTAGGCCTATCTAAATTTTGTTCTTTTTCTAGTTTTTATTATCTTGCGTTATTTCAGCAAAGTATATATGAGGTGAATTACCTCTCGCTTTTACGTTTGTCTCAGAAATAAGGAACAACGATGGAGGTTATAGTTTTGCAGAAAAAAACATTAATGATACAGCTATTTTTAGCAAAACATGCAATATATTCATTTCATTTTTAGGAAATTGTATATTTTTCTTTTTCATATTTATGCTGATTTGCACAGTTATAATTCCGTTCGTATATTTATAAATAATATTTTTTATTTAAAATTTAAATGTGATTTTCTATAATTTTTTAGTTTTCTAAATTTTAAGAACTATATACACACAATTATTCCGTCTTCTACATTTTTAAAATTACCAAATTTCCTTAGTTTTCTACACTTTAAGAATTACCAAAATTCTTTAGTTTTCTACATTTTAAGAATTACCAAAATTCTTTAGTTTTCTACATTTTAAGAACAACCATAATTATTTAGTTTTATACATATTAAAAACTACCAAAATTCTTTAGTTTTACATTTTTAATACATGAAATTCTTTCTAGCTAATATACTTTTCTTAGTTTAAGAATTACCTTTATTTTTGGCCGTAAGGACCACTTGAATTAATATTTGAGCTTAATTACATTCATAAAAATTGTTCATAATCCAAAATGTCATATTTCTAATGAAATATAACGAATTTTCATCGTAATTTTCTATTGGTTACATTTTCCATCACTTTCACTTAATCTTCGAATTCGTCAGCAGTCATGATTTTATTTGTCATAATTAAGCCAAAATTTTAACATGAAAATTTTAATATACGAAATACGGGAAATTTCCCACACCTTTGAACATTTTACAAAAAAAAACCTTTCTTTCTGTCTTCATAATTCATATGTTCTGACAAATTTAAACTTATTATTTATTAATTTTAAATTTATAATTTTTTGTTCCCACCATTTTCACAATTTTACCAGAATGCTCTGCACTAAATTTTACTTCTAAACTTACAAACAATGTGCTGTGTTACTAATTGTAACTAATACAATTCAGAACGATTCAGATCAATTATCATATGTTAAAAATACATTCATACATGTCCATGCTTCAACGACACGACTGTTCGAGCCGCCACCTAGTGGTAGTTTTTCAGGGCCTAAACAACCTCCTTAATGTTTACATCATGTGTTTCTGAAAATGGACCATATGCAGATTTCGTCATATTGCCATTATCACGTGACATTTCACTCATTCCATTGGTGAAACTTAGCAGGAAGCCCGTTCTTTTAGTTGCTGATTCGTTGAACAAATCACGTGATGCATGCAGATGCATGCTCATACGTAACTCTGCAGATAAGGCCCATTAATACTAACTAGAATTTATGTGCAGTTTTATTGCAGTCTCATTTCAAGGTTAAGAGTGTATATATATTCAGTGCGCGCGAATCCTTTCTAAGAAATAATTGTTGAAGTTATTGATTTTTTTGGCAGATATTGCCCTTGGTGTTATATGTGTTTTTCTCTCCTTTTTTCTATGTGTTTTTACCCTAGCGTCCATAAACGCACTTGCAGACTTCTTTTATGATATTTGATTGTTCCCCCATTGCACATGTTCGCTTTTTGGGGGCTTTTGTTAACGCTGCTTTTATACCTTTTTTGCCTTATTTCATTTTACTACTCTTCACAATAGGCCAATGAGAAGGCAGGGAGAAATCTGATGCGAGGGTGAGGGATAATGGCGACCAGAGTGCCCAAAAATGAGGGGGACAACGAGATGGTCAAACGACATTTTAGTGCCAGGCCCATTTGACCGATTTCACCAAAGAAAAGATTGAATTTAACGCAAACCAATGAGTAGAAATTAGCGAGGCTTGTTGTCCACAAGGTCCTAAACGCAGTTTAATGACCTGTACGGTTTACATGATTATAAATGATGCTATCGACAGGTTGTTTAGATAATGATTTAACAATCACCAATCCAAAACGTGCCAATTGGAGTTTGATGATCAGTTTAATTAAGAATACTGACTTGGATTGCATAATAATTGATTATAATTCCCAAGTTACCGTAATCCATTAGTAGATTAATTCCATTTAGTCAAATTAAAAAGTTAATAAAACTGATTTCTCTTGTTTTTTTTTAAAGAAGGTATTTCGTGTGATTATTAGCCATACTGTTAGTGACCTGCTCAAAATCTACACGCTAATTGGTTTAAGAAACCACTCAATTTTCCAGGTTTTTAGGCATCCCCCCCCCCTCCCACCACTTGTCCTGTCCAATTTTGAAAACAGCTTAACAAAAGCAAGTTTTAATCTTTTCTGTGTACACTTTTACATTGAAAATATTACCATTAGTGAACCACAGACCTAAAAAATATTATAACCGTAATTCAAATTAACTGACAAAAAATTGTATCAGCAAATTTGCCCATAAATTGACTATCAAGAAAATAAAACCAATGCAATCAACATCTCCTTTCCTTGAACCCCTCCCCTCCCTTTGCCCCCTCCTCCCTCCCTTTTCCGGACGTCCTTTATGGATGGCCCCTTATGCATTCCATGTGTACACGTGACTTCACGATTGCTCAATTGCGATTCCACAAAGCCTGAGTACTCGTCGAAGTGAGAAGTTTTAATGTTAAAAAAACTATTTCAACAGACAAAAAAAGGGTATTTAATTGGCCAAATTTGTTAATCATTGATTAGTAGATCATGTTTGTTGAACATTGGGTCATTAGAACATCAGGTTAGGATCCAATGTCAAGAAATTTATACTAAAGCCAAGCTCGTTTAGTATTTTTTTAACAATTCTGAAGTTTTTAATTGGTTATAATTAAACTATCTTTCATAAAGTTTCAAAACTTTTTCTGACATTTCATATTCAAAATACTTTCGAACAGTCGTGGAAATCGCAAAAATTGCATGTGCGCATTGCAACTATTGCGAAGTTAATGCAATTGAGGTTAACCTCTTTTTCCTTATCAAATTTTTTTACCAATTATTACATTTTTTCATAATTTTATATATGCTGTCCAGACCCTTCACAACGTCCCGAATTTTTTTTTATCTTCTGGCGAGGCGGAATTTACCGTTATTTTAACCTGGTTTAGTTGCTCGTTTTCAAAAATTCTCACCCAATTTCAAGGCTTATGTTTCCTGCTAATATTTACTGTACAGTATATACGAAGTTTATAATCCATGGATACTCGACAAACCATAAATAAACATGGATCGCAATTTTAATTCCAAATGGGTTCGTTGATGTTAACTGATCTTCAACTCAATGTTTTGGCAATTAAAGTACAGTAAAACCTGGAAAAGTGACAACATTCGAATGGTGATCACTTTTTAGTGTATTGTTTTTTCTAGTGTACATTTCCCTCATAATACTTCTCTGTATGGTGACCATGATCACCTGTCTATTGTGTATTGTGACACAGTGTGTGTTGTCTTTTTTGCAATTTTTAAATTGCCAATGTACCTAAAAATGTGACCAGATAGCAGATGAGTCACGTTTCATCTTGCTTTAACCCTTGGACATGATGATTCTGTACTTTTTCGGTTTTGTGGTTTTTTACTACGTGTATTACAGTCTACATGTATAAGTGCAGTGTACATGTTCATTATTTTAATTTAA
>JAQGBX010008199.1:0-10718 GCA_034698745.1 Megaphyllum sjaelandicum
ACTATGAGCGTATAGTAATATCACTATGAGCCTATAGTGATATCAGTAGTCCAAAAAACCACTATTCATAGTGATAGCGATAGTGACCGTATACTGATCTTTCCACCAGGGCAGTCAACCTCAATTTCAGTTCTCAGGAAGGCAAAATTTACCGTACCAGATAGCCTATAATTCTTTACCGGCTGATGGTAGGATTGCCCAGTTTAAGAAAAGATTAATAAAAAATATTTTTAAGTATAAATTCATGTCAAGGTTTTAGAATCCCCTTTTCCCATTTAGACGCACGTGAGTTTTTATGACCTCATGGGTCATTCATCTTGAGTTCATTAGTCACCTTGACCAGTCTGGACTCCGAAGAACGGCTAAGCTCAAGGAGCGAAGTTGGAAATTCGTACCAATTTATGTCTAGCTAAATTATTTATTTTAGCTCTTTTAAAAATTTAGCAATGTTCTTCAGTTTATTTTACCACTTTGGCTCTTGAAAATTGCTTCAAAGCCTCCCTTATGTAAGTTAAAGTTGTACTTAACTTGCCCCACGGATCCTCCTCGGGAAGTTGTAGGTTGGTGTTCCTGTTGCTCGTTTAGAATACAAGTGAACCGTCGAAGGCCAGTTGCTTCAACCCCGGTGTTTTTTCTCCTCTCGTGGTCCCTCTTCTTTTTTTATTCCAATCGCGTGATTGGCCTTGACTGCTCACTATAATTTGCTCGAGTGTGTAGGTTGAGCTCGACTCTCGAACGCTGAAGCTATTATCTTCTACATTATATTATCTAGCTGACTATCAAAACTGCGTCCCCTCTAGCTGGCAATTCTGTCCAAATTTACCTGTCGAAGTTAGGACTCGTCGAAAACAAACATTATATGGATGCATTCGTATCAATATAGTTTTAAAAAATAAATGTGAATTCAGCAAATTGTTTGGTTTTATTTTCTAATTCCAATAATTATCTGAAAAGATCTCGAAATGTATGCTTTGTAATGACAGTATATTTTCGACAAAGTTGATCTCGACGAGTAGTTATACAGTGTACATTCCAACAAACATTTAGACTTTTTTTAAAAAAAATCCAACGTGAGTCTGCAACAGATTTACTACAGAGATCGGGGTTTGTTATGCGTTTGCATGATTATTGTGCGAAACTGTTACAAAATTTTAACATAATGGCACCTATTTTGGATTTTTCAAAAGGGTGGGTTGTTTATTTGTTGTTTCAAACGCCTGCTGAACGAATTTGAGAGAAATGAAGGTTAGAACATGCATGATTATAAAGTATCGAACAAAATTACACAGCTCTCATTCGAAATTATCTTCTTTGTTAAATTTTGCAGTAACAAAAACTCCGAAAACCGTTAGTGCTGTATTTTCGTCCTTTTCTTTCTCATGTATGACATTAATTCTCACTTCGCAGACGGTGAAATTTCCATAAATAGGTTATTAATGCAAAAACTACTTCAGAGCGGCTGGCCATTAAATGAAGCTACAATTAATTAAGTTGTCTATAAGATATTTTAACATCGAAGTATTTCAAAGTCCGTGATATCATATCAACGAGTATATTTTAATTCATTTCGTACTACTTATCCATACCTTTGATGCGCTATTTGACTCAAACATCACTGTGATCTATGAACACATTTCTGCTTCAAACGTTTAGATTAAATTTCCTCACAACTTTATCATGACTCCCTGAATTCACCATAGAAGGTGCCGATCGAGTTTTTAAGAGGTCCATTGGACATAAACGACATATTCAATGAAATAGCCGATTTAAAATCGATTATTCTAATTAGTTTTCTTTTTGGTGCTTGTGGTCTTCTTTCTGCAAAACATCCGGCACACCTTTCTCAGTATCAAATAAAGGACTGTCAGAATTGACAGAACAGCCAGCAGAAGTACACCTATTACATCCAATAGGAAGTACTGAAAGAAGTTCAGATTTTCAGCGGCACTTTTTAAATGAGGTGCGCCTTTGTGACGAGCCACATACTCAATCCAGTAAGCGGCAACTTCCACTGGTGGTTGAGGGTGGTCTCTTAAGATGGCCGAATAATGTTTAGCAGCTACCTGGTATCTGCAATTCATTATTCATTTTCAGAATTCTGTTCATTGAATCAGTTACTGCAATTATTTCAAACATAAACATCTGTACTACTCACCTATCTTCCTTAAGCATTACATTGATTTTATGTACAAATTCTTTTACTGTGAAGGTTCTGAAATCCAGAAATTCCGCAAAGCCTCTTTTGACAGCAATGGCCATGTTGCCCCATTGGTCTCCGCTCAGGGGAAATCCCAAAACTGGACACGCGTGGTAGACAGCTTCTGATGTGCTGAGGCCACCACCATGAGTTATAAATAAGCGAAGGTTTTCGTGTTCTGGAAGCAATCAACTTTACAGTCAAGAATTTCAAAGATTTAAGATAATTTTGGTAGCATTGTATATGACAGGAGTGATGAAACTTACATGCATGTCAGTCCTTCTTTTTAAAACAAATTTTAAAAAAAATAATTCTTCCAGCTAAACTGTTTGTGTACATTTACAGATGCAATGCCAGGTCGCAGCTAAATGTCTTAATGCAACATTCAAATTACTTAGGGGATATTAACATGTTTTGTCAAAATGTTTTGCAACATTTCTCATGTGGGTTTCAGTACACTAAATTGAGGCAAGTGAAGGCCAAGGTGTGAACGAACGCATTAAAGTGAAATTATGTGCATTATACCAGATTGTTAAAATGAAGTCACCTTAAATGAGATAAAAGGTTCTATTCGTCTAAAAGCAGCTGTCAATGTGTTAAATTTGGCTAAAAAATGAATTAATTTCTACCGTTTATGGAGACTTTTGCGACACTTTATTTTTCGAGTGAAATGAGTGATTTCTTTATAATTTCCAACTTAATGTTAATTTACTAAATTAAAGCGCCATACAATGATGAAAGAAATAGTTATTAATGTGGCGATTACCATGGGGATTGTATGTAAATGACAACTAATGAATACTATAACGGTAATGCATACTGACCTAAAAGATCCTGCTGGGGAGCCCATTTAGTCAATTTGATATTCTTAGGCAAATTCTCAATGTCTTCTTCGTACTTCCATAGAATTTTTTGGGGCAACTGAGAAAATGCCTCAATGACCTTAGCCCGCATGTCTAGGGGCATGGAATTGCCTTTGGTCTGCGATCCGAGCGAAAAGTAAATGACCCCGGTATCTCCAGAACTCTGCATGAAATCTTCCAAATCCTGTAATTTTTAAAAACTCGGAAATCAACAATTCAAGTTTCCTGTGAGATCGCCACATGAAGATGCCATTTTCGACATATCATGTTCTTTGGAAAATTACTTAACGGTCTTACAGTCATTGTGAAGTTATGCGGTCATTGCAATATTATAATTATGCGCTTCGGAAACATATCAAAAGCATGGACGTAGCGATCACGGATTTGGAATTAACTATTTATTGTTATCAGAATCACCAAGTCCCGAAAACTCATATGTACAAATACACTGTAAAATAACCGCTTATTGTTATCAGCATTTCGCTTAGTGTTTAAAATATGCCTCCCTTCTGCGTAAATTTGGATCTGGCTAACTTGCTTTTGAATCAGTTTTACATGTACAAAGAAAATGTTGGCAGAGAAGGGGCAAGAGCACGTTAGCAATTAGTGTCCTTGATGATCAGTGTCGCCTAGTGGTAAGGTTCTGCAATACCACTACGCGACACTTTCAAAATTAAGTGTTCAAGCACTTTAATTGCTAACGTGCTTTTACCCTATTGTCACATTGCCTGTTAGTGCATGCATGCAAAAAAAAAACAAAAAAAACGGAAAGATTTGAGCTTTTAACCGAGAAGGTGGCCATTTTAGAGCAGCATGATAGTTGCCTAGAATGAGTAAACGTAATGCAGCATTGTAGTTGAACATGTACAAACGTGTATATGTACATTTAATAAAGAACATTTTTCTTATTACTATATGTATTCGCCTAATATATTAGAATCATTCGGGTATGGTTATCAAATTAGCCTAGAACAAACGTAATCACATTAAGAGAATTTCACTGTATTTGCAATAAATTTCCATTTTTCAACAGCGTTCTTTTAAAAATTATTTAAATGCTGCATGTCGACTATACCTTTGGCAGTGGTTTTCCCGGTTTGCAGTGAACACATCCAACCTCGATGGAGTAAGGCATGGATGGCATCGGAGGAGCGATGGCAGGGTGGGTATTTGTGATCAGAAAAGACACTTTGTTCTCCAATTCAGAAATAGTGGGTGAGTTCGGAATGAACTGGGCGATGATCGCATCGTAGATAGGGAACATTTTGTGGTGCCGAATGACGTGAAACAACAGTTGTCCGAATGCATTGTTCACTCGTTGCCTAAAAGTCATGCTGTCCGTGTTGACGTCCAATCCAGTTGGAAGATATGACATGGGATGGGGGATGTTCATGCTCCAGGCCAGGGAAGCGAACCTGTTTGATGGCGAAAATATGATGTTGGCGCTGCCCAGGTGGTGGCCCAACGCGAGGGCGAATTCGTTGAAGATGGCGTCGATAATCACCACATCGTAATTGAAGGCGCTGGGGTTCTTCAACATCTTTGTCACCTCGGGGTCCTCGTAAGTGAGACGGCAAAATTCTTCGAGCATTCCCGTCATTAATTTCATGAAATCTTTATCGTCGCCTGGTGGTCCTTTGAAAAACGACATGTTGAATCTTTCGAAGACGAATCCACTTTTCACTAGTGGAATCTCAGTAACTCCAGGCATCTCCTTGGCAGCTTTGACGGAGCTGAGAACAGTTACCTGTTAAAGAAATGGTCGATAAGATTCAAGCGAGATTCGTCTGTAGAGAAGATATGTGCAACTTGCAACTATGGAATTCTAAAATTTTCTCATGATTAAAATTGTGAGTTGAAAAAATCGAAAAGCCAACATGTAATGATTGAGTAAATCGGAGTATTTTGTTAGTCTGAACATTAAAAGGAACACATTTAAAAATGGAATTAAACTCGTCGGGACCTGAATATAAAGTTTCTGCCGAGTAAATAAGACGTATTTCTCATAGGAGAGGAAATTATTCGAGAAGTCAATTGAAATCTTTTTAGCTAATTAAATGAGATTTTTTTGGTATGTTTTTAATGTTATCCCTAATATTTATATATATTCTTTTACAGTTTTACTTACATGTATTCAAAATACCTGTCTTTCATACAAAATAAAACGGCAAGAAAAACTTGAAATATTTATTTTCGTTGATGTACAAGTACATGTATATGCAAATACATATACGTGTATTTTATAGTATAATTTTATTTTAATGTTTTCTTCGAAATTTGAAAGTTACATATCGCAAGCATTATGAGTTTTATCCGTTGTCTAAGTAGATAATATTCGTATTTTTAATTTCAAATTTCTCTCGCGTTAATTTTTAAACTAATTGGCGTGTCGATTTTGCACACTTGACCAATTGACTGCCAAAGTACAATTCGTAAAGCTTCTGTCTAAGTATCCGTGTTATGAAAATGTTGCACTTACTTTATTGCCTCGTTTAGCCAGTTCTTCGGCCACTGGGTCTAAAGCATTGCGGTGACTTTTGGAAGCGAAGGCCATGAAAAACAGAATCTTGTAAGAAACTACAGAAGAAATTAGTGCGAAAAGAATGGCCAGTGCCAATGCTGACTTCATCTTGACCACGAAGTTACCTGAAAGCAAATATCTGGCACATGTACTTCAAATTCCTTGTGGAAGTGGTTTCGTGCACATGTTTTTTTTCGTAATAATCACTTTAACCATGCAGTACTGAAAATTTGCCAAGTTATGTAACTTTGGTCTCACCGGGAAATTTTAACAAATGAACACAAAGCTACTTACGGAAATAATGATGAGGTAAAATCTTAATAATTGTCAATAATGTATTATATACGAGTGGTGCATGTTTGAAAGTCAATTCTGCCTTTGTGTAAACTAACTAGGTCTGGTGATTGGACTCAATATTTAAGTACGGTATCAATTGCTCGATTACAGGATCACCCTTGTCCTTTTTCACATTATCAAGTTTTATCATATAAAGGCAATCAGACATGTTTTTCACAAAAAGTCTGAAATTATCTTTCTGGGACATGCATTTCCCTAGGTTCGACTACACGAGTCGTCTTTTGAAAAGTACGAGGATTTACCAATAACGTCAATGGAAAATTACAAGTTTAAGTGATAATGTGAAATTTCATTAGGGTTTTTAGACATAATAAGTTGGTTTCAAAATAGCCACCATTAAAGCTTTTTTCTCATTTTACAAGTACTTAAGTGAAAATAACGTATAAACTATATATCACAAGTTAAATTTATTACATTTTAAAAAGGCTTTTAACAGCGATATTTTTTCTATATCCATTAATTTCAAATTAAATATTTTTACTATCAGTAATTGCCTTTTTTGCATTACATAATGATAAAGTTGGTATATTTAATATTTGTATACAAAATAACACATATTATTCGTGCCATTTTTAAATTCCATAGCGTTGGATTTCAATTTGTATCCTATTGTAGGTATGCTTACTTGTATGAATTAGTTAGTCTTTTTCGGACTTCCTTTTATGGGATCTGTCGCCTTTTTTTGGCATAACAAACGGCATACTTTACGCAGTATAAGATAAAGGACAGTTATTACTGCCACTACAGTCAAAACAATGACACCTATTACATCCAATAGGAAGTACTGAAAGAAGTTGAGATTTTCAGCAGCACTTTTTAGATGAGAAGCGCTCTTGTGACGGGCCACATACTCAATCCAGTAAGCGGCAACTTCCACTGGTGGTTGAGGCTGGTCTCTCAAAATGGCAGCATAATGTTTAGCAGCTACATGGTATCTGTAATTCATCACTTATTTTCAGAATTCTATTCATTGATTGCCATTATTTCAAACATAAACATCTGTACTACTCACCTATCTTCCTTAAGCATTAAATTGATTTTTTGTAGAAATTCTTCTACTTTGAAGGTTCTGAAATCCAGAAATTCCGCAAAGCCTCTTTTGACAGCAATGGCCATGTTGCCCCATTGGTCTCCGCTCAGGGGAAATCCCAAAACTGGACACGCGTGGTAGACAGCTTCTGATGTGCTGAGGCCACCACCATGAGTTATAAATAAGCGAAGGTTTTCGTGTTCTGGAAGCAATCAACTTTACAGTCAAGAATTTCAAAGATTTAAGATAATTTTGGTAGCATTGTATATGACAGGAGTGATGAAACTTACATGCATGTCAGTCCTTCTTTTTAAAACAAATTTTAAAAAAAATAATTCTTCCAGCTAAACTGTTTGTGTACATTTACAGATGCAATGCCAGGTCGCAGCTAAATGTCTTAATGCAACATTCAAATTACTTAGGGGATATTAACATGTTTTGTCAAAATGTTTTGCAACATTTCTCATGTGGGTTTCAGTACACTAAATTGAGGCAAGTGAAGGCCAAGGTGTGAACGAACGCATTAAAGTGAAATTATGTGCATTATACCAGATTGTTAAAATGAAGTCACCTTAAATGAGATAAAAGGTTCTATTCGTCTAAAAGCAGCTGTCAATGTGTTAAATTTGGCTAAAAAATGAATTAATTTCTACCGTTTATGGAGACTTTTGCGACACTTTATTTTTCGAGTGAAATGAGTGATTTCTTTATAATTTCCAACTTAATGTTAATTTACTAAATTAAAGCGCCATACAATGATGAAAGAAATAGTTATTAATGTGGCGATTACCATGGGGATTGTATGTAAATGACAACTAATGAATACTATAACGGTAATGCATACTGACCTAAAAGATCCTGCTGGGGAGCCCATTTAGTCAATTTGATATTCTTAGGCAAATTCTCAATGTCTTCTTCGTACTTCCATAGAATTTTTTGGGGCAACTGAGAAAATGCCTCAATGACCTTAGCCCGCATGTCTAGGGGCATGGAATTGCCTTTGGTCTGCGATCCGAGCGAAAAGTAAATGACCCCGGTATCTCCAGAACTCAGCATGAAATCTTCCAAATCCTGTAATTTTTAAAAACTCGGAAATCAACAATTCAAGTTTCCTGTGAGATCGCAACATGAAGATGCCATTTTCGACGTATATATTGTTCTTTGAAAAGTCACTGAGCTGTCATGCAGTCCGAAGCTTATCAAAATCAATATTTGCAATACATTTCCATTTTTTAAACAAATAATTCATGATTAATTAATAGATTTTTTAAAATGTTCCGTTGCTGACACGATATTATACATGTTGCGTAAGTCAATAATTGCATACAACTTTTAAAAAAAATATCTAAATGCTACATGTCAACTATACCTTTGGTAGTGGTTTTCCTGGTTTACAGTGTAGACATCCAACCTCGATGGAGTAAGGCATAGATGGCATCGGAGGAGCGATGGCAGGGTGGGTGTTTGTGATCAGAAATGACACTTTGTTCTCCAGTTCAGAAATAGTGGGTGAGTTCGGGATGAATTTGGCGATGATCGCATCGTAGGTGGGAAACATTTTGTGGTTTAGAATGACGTGAAACACCAGTTGGCCAATTGTATTGCTCACACGTTGCCTATAAGTCATACTGTCCGTGTTGTCGTCCAATCCAGTTGGAAGATATGACATGGGATGGGGGATGTTCATGCCCCAGGCCAGGGAAGCGAATCTGTTTGCTGGCGAAAATACGATGTTAGCGCTGCCCAGGTGGTGGCCCAACGCAAGGGCGAATTCGTTGAAGATGGCGTCAACAATCACCACATCGTAATTGAAGGCGCTTGGGTTCTTCAACATCTTTGTCACCTCTGGGTCCTCGTAGGTGAGACGGCAAAATTCCTCGAGCATTTCCACCATTAATTTCATAAGCGCTTTATCGTCGCCTGGTGGTCCTTTGAAAAACGACATGTTGAATCTTTCGAAGACGAAACTGCTTTCCACTAATGGAATTTCAGTAACTCCAGGCATCTCCTTGGCAGCTTTGATGGTACTGAGAAAGGTTACCTATTAAAGAAACGGTCGATAAGATCCAAACGAGATACGTTTTTACATTGTAATATTATACCGAATATTTATTTGTAAATTCTTTAACAATTATATTTATTCAAAATACCTGTCTTTAGTGAAAATTAGAACCGCAAACTAAAATGGAAATTTTTATTTTCGTTGATGTATGCAATACGTGTATTTGCATAATTTTATTTTAATAATTTTTTCTTCTAAATTTGAAAGTTACAAATTTCGGGCTTAAGGATTCCTTAAGAGGGGTGTCTATGACATTATCTATAGATAACAAGTTGTATCCATTGTCTATAGATAACAAGCTGGTTTCCCCGGGCTGAACAGACACAGTTCAAATTAATTTCGGTAGTTGCTTATGGTCCTTTAATTATGCATAATTGTAATCTGATTACCTGTATATCATTATGCAAACCATACAGTAATGCTGAAAAGCCTGGCATTTCCCGGGCCATTACTAAAATCGCGTCATCCAGTGCACTTCTTACGATGACATTCTTGCTAAAGATTAATCGGACATAATCGGTTAATCGGATTAATCAATTAATTGGATTAACCGATTAATCGGACATTTTGTTAAAGATTAATCGACCCCTGCCACATACACACCCACATACTGTAGGCCTACGTCTCCTTTTTTCGCAATTTCAAATATCTTTTGCGTTAATTAACAATTATAATTCTTGAAGGCTCCTAATCATAAGGAACGCATTAATTGGTTTAACAACAGCGTTAACCGTGAGTAATTTTTTAAACTAATTAGCGTGTCGATTTTGCCCACGTGACCAATCGACTGCCAAAGTACAATTCGTAAAGCCTCTGTCTGAGTACCCCTATTATAAGTGATGCACTTACTTCATTGCCTCGTTTAGCCAGTTCTTCGGTTACTGGGTCGAATGCATTGCGGTGACTTTTGGAAGCGAAGACCATGAAAAACAGAATTTTGTAAGAAGCCACAAATGAAATTACTGCGAAAAGAATGGCCAGTGCCAGTACCGACTTCATCTTGGCAACGAGGTTACCTGAAAGCAAATATCTGGCACATACACTTCAAATTCATTGTGGAAGTTGTGTTGACATTGTTTCGTGTATGTCTTTTTTGAATGATAACTTTAACCTATACTAAATTTGCCAACTTTGGTCTTACCCGGGAATTAGAACAAATGAACACAATGTTACTTCCGAAAATAATGATAAGGTAAAATCTTAATAATTGTCCATAATGTATTTCGAGAGCATGTTTGAAAGTCAATTCTGCACATGCGCAACTACCTTTGTCTGTTGATTGTTCTCAATAATCAAGTACTGTATTAATTTTTCGATTATAGGATCTCCCTTGTCTTTTTTCATATTATCGGGTTTTATCACGTAGAAACCATCAGGCGGTTTTTCGCAGCAAGTTTAAAATTATCTTTCTGGGACATGTACTTCCCAAGGTTGGACGACACGAGTCATCTTTGAAAAGTACGGGGATTTGGCAATAACGTCAGTGGAGAATTGCACGTTAAAGTGTTGAAGTGAAATTTCTTTAGGGTACTCAGACATTTTAAGTCCTTGCAAAGTCCTAGATATTGTAAGGAAGTTCTAAACCCTGAGCGTAAAAGAACTATTGGGATAGAGATAAGTAAGCCAACTAACAAGCAGATTGAGAACAAAAAGCACAAGTTCTTTAATATCGACAATTCGAGATAACG
>JAQGBX010008200.1:0-10716 GCA_034698745.1 Megaphyllum sjaelandicum
AGAAGAACGTTTAGCTTATGATCAAGCAACAAAATGTACTGATGATTATCTCTCTAGTCTTGTAGAGAAATTTGATGAAGGCAAAATTGAAGGGAAAATTGAAGGCAAAATTGAAGGCAAAATTGAAGGCAAAATTGAAGGCAAAATTGAAGTAGCCAAAAGAATGCTGGCTGACAATATTGATGTAAACACCATTGTCAAGTTTATCGGCTTACCTTTAGATGAGATCGAAAAATTACAAAAAGATTAAACTGTTTTATACATTTCAGTAGCATAATATATTGGTGTAGGTTGCTCAAACTTTATAAATTCTCTTCCTCCAAAACGCATACGACTGGAGCATGATCTGATGGGTTTTCTTTTGCATGCATTTTGTTGTTTATGTAACACTTTTCTAGCCTATCTGTAGCTTCTGGTGATAATAAAATGTGATCTATCCGCATACCCTTATTTTGCTGCCAAGATCCAGTTCTATAATCCCACCAACTTTGCTTTCTGGATTTGCTATTCTAAATGCATCATAATATCCAATGTTACATATAGCATTAAATCTTTCTCGCTCTTCTATATGGAAACCTATTTGATCGCTTGCAGAATAAGAATCATCTACGTCTATTCTGTAAGGGGCAACGTTATAATCACCTCCTATAATTGTGACTTCTTCTTTTTTAAATAGATTGTGTAAATGCTGATATAAAGCATCAAGAAAATGTAACTTATACTGAAACGCTTCTGAATCAATACTCTGACCATTTGATACATATACACTAGCAACCCTTAAATATTGCACTCCACTCTAAATAACGTATTATCAACAATACTTGTTTTTAAGCTATCTTGTACTATTAAATGTTTAGATATTATGGCAACACCATTTCTAGCTTTTTCTCCATGAACTATACATTTATAACCTAATTGTTTAATCTGTTCATAAGGAAATTGTTCATTTATACACTTAATTTCCTGTAGCATTATAATATCAATTTCATCTTCAGTAATAAAGTTACAGAGCTGATCTATCCGTTTACGTATTGAGTTTACATTCCAGATTGCAATTTTTAGCATAAATTTAATACAATTGTATCATCACCTATAATAGCCCATTTTCTTTAAAACTAAAATATTTTTTAGGGGTTACCATTATATGATCCACAAGCTCGATCTGCATACAATAGCACGCTAAAGAAAGTCTTCTTGTCATATCTATATCATCTTCTGAAGGTTTTACACTGCCACTCGGATGGTTATGACTTACTATAATTGATGTTGCTCCAAAAAGTAATGCTTTTCTGATAATATTTCTAATATACAGTGGTGCTTGATCTATTGTTCCACAGTTTTGTAATTCATCAGCAATTACACGATATTTTTTATTTAAATATATTGCACGGAAATTTATCTTATCATACATTCCAACACTAACTTTTAAGTAATCTATTAGTTTTTTCCAGTTATTGGTAATAGGTGATGTCTCTACCTCTTCCTGTAACATCCGTTTTAAAATTTCTTTCACACATAATATAGAAATTGCCATTGAATCATTTACACCCTCTATACTTTTTAAGTCATAAATGTTGGCATTAAAGATTTTAGTAATGCTACCCAGTTTATCCATTAATCTGTATATGGTTTGTCTAACATTTGGTTGTATAATATAATCTCCATGATTTCACTATTTGACATGCCTTCACCACTTGCCATAAAAAACTTTGAATGCAGATACTTTTGTCTTTCATCTTCAGCACTATTTTGGATAGTATTTGCATCATTGTTCATTTCTTCTCTATGTAAAAAGTAATTAAGATATTAACATCTATTAAGAGTAAATAAATTAATTTATGCTAACATCATATAATTTCAACAATAATCTATAATGCACACTTTCTTGGGTAAAAAAATCAAAAAGTATTTAAAATATGAATGCTTAAATGATAAGCGTAAGACTCTCTTTGCTATATACCATATTCCTCAAGGGATGCTATGATTTAAATCGAGTATTACTAGATCACTTTCAACTATCTTACATATACTCAATGACAAGATTTGAACTTCTTTTTTATTATATCAGACGTAAGATCGACAATAAACTCATTGATGATAAGTGCTTAAATTACGAAAATAATAACTTTAAAAACATCATATTTTTGCTTGTTCTCTCTAATGATATTGAAGAGTATGCAACTAGTCCACTTCAATGAAAAACAACTAACAGGGGCTTTTCAAAGTAACAATGATTTTGTACAAAGAAATTTGAAATTTTTAAAATGTGTATATTCTACTGAGTACTTAGCTAATGCAAAATTAACATTCCTTATTTTCTCTGTCAACTAATTGAGGAATCAGCAATAAAGATATTGATCAACTTTAAAAATGGCTTTTTTAAACAAAAAGCATGATAGTAAATTTAAAATTCTTAAGTAATGATATAGATAATCGAGCACTAAAAGAAGAGATTTTAACAATTACAAATTTTGATTATACGCATTGATAATTTGATTCATAAACACTTTCATCCAAAAACACTTGTAGTTGCTGCAATAGTTTATTTCTGTAAGCCACTGAGGTTTGAAGTACCTTTTTTTCAATCTCTTGCATTGCTCTTTTACGTTCTGCTATATGGATTTTATCACATCAACTGAGTATTTACTATTTTTATGTTCTAGCTCATCAAACTTTTTATACTTCCCTAGAAGCTCTTCATGACCCAACAAAATCCTATAACAACTCTTTTTGATTAAAACTAAAGTAGGAGTAACAATAATATGATCAATTAGTTTTATCTTCATGCTAGTACACACTGTGTCAAGCTGCATTGTAATGAGTAAATCAGATCTTGATGGCTTTTATATCTCCGCTCGGATGATTGTGAGATATAACCAGACCTGATGCTCCTAAGATTAACGCTCTTTTCATGATTTCACGAATATAAAATGGTGTTTGATCTATTGTTCCAGCGTCTTGTATAAACTCATCAATCAAACGATACCTTTTATTTAAATAAATCACTCGAAAGTTTTCTTTGTTTTATAGTGAATTTTAGGTATTCAATGAGTTTTTCCCAGTTATTGATTATAGGAAGCTTTTCTAAATCCTCTCTTAGTGTTCTCTCTAGAGTTTCTCTTATGCAAAAAATTATTGCTATTGCTGAGTTATTAATTCCTACAACACTTTTTAATTCATGAAAATCCGCATTAATTACTTTTCCTACATTATTAAATAGTCCTATTAATCTCCCTGAAACAGCTCTGCTTTTTACTTTACGATATGTAGAATATAAAATCAGTTCCAAGATTTCATAATCAAATAAAGACCTTCCTCTACTTGATAATACTCTTTCTTCTAATCTCTTTCTACGTCCAGCTCTATTATGAAAATTACCATTTCCATTCTTGTTATTATTCATAAAATCTCCAAAATTAACCTACTCACCAACGATGGAATAATTTATAATATTTACTCCAATATTCTCAGTGTTAGCCATCTATCTTGGTGTAAGTCAACTTATATCTATCTTGTTTTTTTATACTATTTTATTAATAAGATATTCATTTAAGTAAAAAAGATATTAATGTTTAGATTTACAGAATAAACTGCAATTACTGTTGCTCATAAAAAATCTTCTCTTGTTCATACCATAATACTGGTATATTTTTTATATTGGAAAAGTTGGGCAGTAAGTTTGTTGAGCTATTTAGAATATCTTCTTTGATTTTGGGTGAAAGAAAGTTTAGCTTCAATACACGTTGTGGGTATTTTGATCCTGTTGCGAATAGAGCTCCTTTATAGTTCCACGTTTACCACAAGTTAATTGTCTTTGCCATAGATGAGCTTTTACTAGTGCTCTCAGTAAATTTACATTTCTTTCTTTCCTTTCTTCTTTAAGCTCAGGAGTTAAGATCACCGTTCTGCCACTACGTTTCTTGAATTTAAGTGGTGCAAATACTGATATTTCTTTGTGATCAAGTTTGATATTTTTATTTACATTAGCAAGTTCAATAAGATGGCTCAGATCAATACAAATTTCTATACCATTCTCACACAGCCATATATTTTTTATCAATTTGCGAATAATCCTTTCCTGTTCTACTGGAAATAAATTATCCCAAGAGTTTTCTATCTTTTGCAGATGAGTAATCTTACTCAAAGCCTGTAGATCAGCTTCATTTAGTGGATTTTTAAGTAGTAAACGAACTTGCGTTATTACTGCTTTTTCTATCTCTCCAGCTGAAATAGTATGTAAACTAGATTGGCAATCTACTCCTCGTAAATTACTTCCACAGACATAGTAACGATACTGTTTATTTTTCTTCTTATTGGTTGCATTGCTGCTTTGCAACTATCACAGCGGATCAAACCTTTTAGTAATGCTGTATTTTCTTCTTTAAACTTTATATTTTTACGATTAACAAAGAGCTCTTGTGCTTTATTCCACAACTCTTCATCGATTATTGCTTCATGTTGTCCTGGATATAACGTTCCTTTATGATTAATATAGCCAATATAAGTAGTATTGGTTATAATTCCCCTTACCGTAGCTTTTTTAAATGATTGTCCAGCTTTAGTCTTATATCCTTGACTATTTAATTCTTTTACAACTAAAGCCGCTAATTTTAAAGTTACAAACCGATTAAAGATGTGTTTTGCCGTTTCAGCTTCTTCTCTATTTACAACAAGTTTTCGATCTTCTGCGTCATAGCCAATAGGAGCAGAGCCTCCCATCCATTTTGTTTTGATGCTTATCTCTTATTCTTTCTCCAGTGAGCTCTCTTTCGTATTGAGCAAAACTTAGGACTATATTGAGCATCAACCTGCCCATTGAATTTGCAGTGTTGAAAGACTGCGTTACTGAAACAAATGTTACTTTATGCTTATCAAACAAATCCACTATTTTGGCAAAATCAAGTAGAGACCGAGAAAGTCTATCTATCTTATAAACAACTACACAATCAACTTTGCCACTTTCAATATCTTTGAATAGTTCCTGCAGTGCTGGTCTCTCTAAAGTACCACCACTATAGCCACCATCGTCATACTCTTTATCTATTGCTACCCATCCTTCATGTTGCTGACTTGTAACATAACTTTCTCCAGCTAAACGTTGTGCATCTAAACTATTAAATGCTTGTTCTATTCGCATGATTTGCGTGTATAAATTGCACACCTAACTTGCTTTAACATTCTTTATTTGAAAAAACACTAATCCATTCCATCTTGTACCTGTAATTTTATTGGCTATTGCTGAGAGAGATTTAAAAAACTGTCCTTGATAAGTGAAGCCTTTCTTTGTGACAGATACTTCATGATTTACTCCTTGATACTGACGAATAATAGTTGTTCCAGCTATAGGGCGATTTATAGTTGCGCTGCTTATTTTTTTACCTTGTTCTAACTGATCACGAAGATAGGTTAGCTTTCTTCTTGCTTTATCTGACATGCCACTACACGCAATCTCCTGCAAACGATAAGCTATACGTTTTATTGTCTGGAATATGGTGGTGCATCGGATTCAAATAACCTTTTCCATATAGCTTTGAGTTCTAATAGTGTTTTATTCTCTAAAGATATCACCTCTCTAACAACACATGATATTTACTCCTCTTTTGTTCACTACTGACGCTCCTTCAGCGATTGAAGTCAAGTCACTTATTTCAATTAATAGCTCAATTAAATGTTGTAATATTCATATGTATGCTTAATATCTTCATATTATTGGCCTAACATCAGACCAGGATATTTTCTAGTTATGTAAGGATTATTACTATCTATAGAAAATTAATATAAATCGTTAATATATTATTATTCTAAATTAGCCTCTGCACCCAACTTAAATTAACCATCGCTAAATATTGCATCACCTAAACCTTTAAGCTTAGAGAGAGCATAGTCTTGGATTTCATTTTTTCATCTTTCTTGCGTATTCTTTTTATACTTTTTATGAACTCAGAAATTTGTTTCTTCTTTTATGTAATATTCCATACGGTAGTTTCTCCTTTTTTGACTCATTAGGTTAAACTACCATCTTTTTTACCTTTTTTGTCCTCAGGGGCTAGGAGAAGTGTAAGCCGGGTTCTGTTTATGTGGCTATTCATCTATAGCAAGTGTTACCACTTACCTTTTGCAGCTTACCCAGATAAATATGAGGAAAAACATAAAACTTATCTTTATTTAGCCTTGCTCCTGGTGTTGGTTACTTCAGCTACTTCATGTTACCATGAGTACGGTGTGCTCTTACCACCCCTTTTCACCCTTGCCTAAAAATATAGGCGGTATTTTCTGTAGCCCTATAACTAGAGTTACCTCCGGCGGATGTTACCCGTCACCACTTTTCCTTGGAGCCCGGACTTTCCTCTACTATATAACAACTCATAGTAGCAGCCACTTACTTCACCTAGGCTTTTTATATTATAGAGATTTTTTTAAATAGTCAAACTAGTTTGTAGTATTTTCTTAAGTAAGAGAACAACAATAGACTAATCACAATATAGTTCCTTATCATATTCTCTTGGTGTTTTTCTATTGGAGCAATAACAAGCTCAGCATTAGCGACTTTTGCAGCCTCAATCATATCATTTTATCTGCAATAAATTTGCTTGCTATCTATCAAATCTAAAGCTTTGACATTTTTACCAACACTAACGAAGAATCGCATTAAATTTTCAAACAAACAGTGTGCAACTTAGTTGAATTTGGATCTTCCTAATTCTTGCTCTTTACCGGTTCCAATATTTTTTCCTTGCACATGCTGATGTGCCATGTTGAATCTATCATTAGCCACTCTCATCAACTGCCAAAAAATAATCTGCCAAACACCTGCTTTTGCCCACCTCATAAAGCGTTTATTTGACCAGTTATCATATTCTTTAGATAAAGCCCTCCACGATGCTCCACTATCCACGTGCTATGAATTTCCTGTTATCTTCTGTACTTCTTCCACTATCTCCTTCTTTGTCAGGTAAACTATCTTTTATTCTTTCCCGGTATTCATCTTTCAAATCATATATTCCATCAACTTTCAAAAATACCATTTTCTTTTTTAATTTCGATACTGCCTAGCATTACCGATAAATTATTACCAATAATAAATGAGTGGCGCAATCGGCCATGACAGGCTACTTACCCAATATGGATGGAATATTTTTCAAAGTTATGGTATGTGTGTAAGTAAATAATATATTTGGTATAGATCAAGAGGGTAAAAAAGAGGTATTAGGCTTTTATCTGGCAGAAAGTGAAGTTCTGGTTTAAATAATCTCAAAGAAATGGGTATATTCTGATAGCCTATGTTGATGGGCTAAAAAGCTTTCCATAAATAGCGTATTTTCCAACGCAGAACTGTGTATTGTGCACCAGATAAGAAATTCACTAAAATCAACAAAGATGTAAAATTTGAAGAAAATATATCAAGTAGAGAAATTGCTGAATGTTAGAGTTGGAAGAAAAATTGGAAAAAACAGTTTACCTTGTAAAGAAGGAGATCGAGGTAAGAGTGCAAAAGATAATAAAAAATTCATAGCAGCAGTAATGTGGATGATGTCTGTACAAAATTGGGCCTTAACCATCTCTCAACTTCTTTCCTCATAGATTGAAAGTTAAATTAGATTTGACACAGTTTGTTGAACACTTCCTCATTAATAGAATCTTTTGACTGCCATTTGCTCTATCTTCCAACATAGATTTGAATCCTATATTGGCATACCATCAAAAGTCCCCTCAGACCTCTAATGCACCACTATACAAACTTGCAACTTTTAGTTGATAACACCATAATTGAAGTTTATCATTCATTTTAGAAAATACTATATACTAATTGTTAAATTTAATAGCTTTTAAAGCTTTGCATATTAAGATACTTTATAATAAAATTAATATTATTTTTTTAAGTAGGGCTAATGAATGAAAATCTCATAAATGGAAAAGTTACTTCTTTTGGATTTGAAGAAGATGGAAGTAGCATTTTTCTTGGAAAAATAAGAGCAGAAGATCTTCAAAGTGAAGATTTAATAAATCAACTGGAACAAAAGCGTGATGATCTAATAAAACAAAATTTTCTGGAGAACCAGAGTTCAGAAATTAATTCTGAGACTGCATTAGATTGGCTTTTAGATTTATTAGATATTATAGGAAATGAGTTAGATGAAAAATATGGTAAGGAATTAAATATTGGTAAAATATTTTGGCAAAAAACTTTAAGATTACTTAGTTTCTTTAATGAAGCATTTAGTTTAGACTTAGAATTAGCAGATGAGTCATCTATTATAAAAGCGAAACAGAAAAAGAAACATATACTATTCTCGTTTCTCGATGCATTAAAAAAGAAATTTTTCAAAAAAGAACTAACTTTAGAAGAAATGTTAGCACTTCAAATAAAGACATTGGAAGAGCAGCTGCAAAACGAGGTAGATCCAAGGGCAATTTCTGAAATTAAGAAGCAACTAGAATTTTTAATGCAACTAAAAGCTAAACTTTTTGAGCTATCACTAGAGCAAGGTTTAATAAAAACTATGAAATGGCTTTTCACAATAAGTGCAATGCAAACAATTAGTGATGTAGCAAGAGGAGAATATATGGCAAAAGAGGTAGTAACTACAAATCAGCAATGGCAAAGAGTTTACCATTTATTAAAATCTGGTGAGTTAGTAAAGCAAGTTAGAGATGTTGCTCATAATGATAGAACTTTAGAGGTAAGAGATAAACCTGTTGCATTTAAGGATCAAAATAATAACTTAGATCTAATTTATCAACAGCAAAACACCTCTAAAGATAATGGTAGTTTCTTGAAATTATTGTATACGCTATTGCTACTTGCAGCTGCCCAAGGGATAAAGCATTTGGAAATAAATGTTCACAAAGAAGTTGAAATAGGCACTCAAAAAACAGCTTCAGAGCAAAATCTTAATAAGGCTGTTCATGCACAATCGGTGGGGCAATGCAATGCAAGATCATTATGTAATACTGGACAATATAGATTGCAAAACTTATCTATAAATCAAGAACCAAGATCAAGGTTAGAAGAGCCAACTGCTCAGCTTGGAGTGCGTAGTCAAGCTTGTAAGAGATAATTAACGAAAAAACAGTTGAATTATATCATATTTAACATACAATTCAAGTTGTAGTTATAGATGGGGTTATTGTGTTGCTTGGGAAAGAAACTAAATTAAATGAAAAATATGATAAAGCGTTAATACAAGCTCTTAATATTTATTTTATGGCATACGGAAATTATATCAATTTTCGACTAAAAGAGAATCAAATTTACATGCGATTTGCTTCTGATTGTAGTCAAAAAAATTGTGAAAAATATTTAAAGTATATTACAGAAGAAATGAATAGAATTTTTTCTTCAAAATATATTAATGATCAGTACTTTCCTCTTAATTTAGAAGGTTATAAACTCGAGCGTAAACGTATAAAGGGAGTGGAAGCTTTTGAATTTAAAATTTCTTTGACTAAAGGAGTAATTGATAACTTATCTGGTATATTTATTCGAAATCTTTTACTTTTAGAAATGGATTCAAATGACATACCAAGGGGAACTAAGTTAGGTATAGATGATAAAAATAAACAAGGATATGTTTATGGCTTTGCATTTTTTCAAAATGATGAAAATAGTAAAGACCAGGAGAAAAAAGTAATAGATCTCTTAACGAAGTGTCGTTTTTCACTAGCAATAGAAGCAGCTTGTCGAGTTAACATTATAGAACATTATGTACTTATTCGCAAGTTAAAAAAACATGATCCAGGTAATACTCATATACAATACATTGATTTAGACGACATTGAACAAGCTATTCAAAAAGCAGCGATATACTTCCTGCAGTTACTGACAAAAAAGCAAACAAGTTTATGTATGTTATTTGATGTTTTCAGACATGATGTGGAAGTAAAATCCCATGCTAGAAAAGATGATGCAAAGAAAAAAGAAATTGAAATAATCACAAGCTATCCTGAGAATGCTCCTAGATTATTTATAAACGATGATGGAAGTCACAGTATGCATTTTAAATGTTATGGTCATGAATGTCCAGAAGAGTTGATGCCAATGGACAGTAAAGAAGCAGCAAAAAAGATAAGTGATTTATATAAATCAAACTTTGTAAAGCTGTCTCATGATGATAAATTTATCAGCTATGGGGTTATGCCCTCATTTCTTTAAGAAACCGCGACCAGGAAATCAAAATCCTCGCAAGTTTCGCTCTGGTGGCCCTTGTCTCTAGGACAAGGGTTGCCTGCAATTAAGGGATTAACGCTAAATTAACCAAGAAGGCACCGCCTTACCTTCAGGACACGAAGGGGTTCTGCATATCCGCCTTGACCCAGACGGCTGGCTACCTTCTGGTACAGGTCTGTCTGAGGTCCGGCTTGGTTTAATCCCTGTAATAAAGTAAATGAGGAAAAGATTAAAAGCAGAAACGCAAAATAGGAAAAACACGATCATAAAATAAAATGAAAAATACGATCGTAAAAACTTTCAGAAACCTAAAAGAATAAAGTTTCAAGGCACCTGCCATTGGTTTAAAAATATTCCAAATTATCCCACCAATTGCAAAGAACCCTGTTCGAAAAGTGCCTCCATTGGTTTAAACAGGTGAAATTTCGAAACGAAATATCCACCTGAAGAATATAAAAGCGAGACAGTTTTTATGTTCAACACATTGTCCTAAACGTGTGTGGCCAGGAGTGTACAGCCTGCCACACTGCATATGTTAAATTTTGAAT
>JAQGBX010008201.1:0-10716 GCA_034698745.1 Megaphyllum sjaelandicum
CCTCTTTCATAAAACAGAGGTTTCATACGATGGAGGATCGTAAAATCGAGTTTTTACTGTACGCTATTACCAGCCATTTCGTCTTCTGGGGATTAAACCAATCGGAAAAAGAAATTCAACGGTACGAGGTATCGATTATACTCAATTGGAAAACAAATATAAGTCCAGTATTTTTAATCACATCCATTTCTTAAAAATTACATTACATGGATTAACCTCGATGATGAACGATTTTTGTCGATGCCGAGCTGGACTACTAAGATGGTGGCATCTTTTTTTGAATAACGAGTTAAAATATAGGGTTTACATTTACTGAAACTCTGTCATCCCGTAAAATTAAACGCTATTGAAGACGTTGAATGAATAACGTATATAGCTTTAACGGGTCAACCTATACGCTATATCCCAAAACTCTATAATCAGTTTTGTCGCAGTTAATCGCTATACTTATTTTTTTATATTTAGTCGACGAGTATAGGCCTACAATTGATAACATTCATTTTATGGCAAATTAGTTAAATTGCAGTTAAAACTCGTACACTCGTTTCATGAAATTTGAATGTTTTTCGGGTTTTTGCATATCTGCGCAAATCCACTTGGTATTCGGTGATAACGTATGTATACATGTACGTGCATATGCATAATAGCACCTCTTCCGATTCCTTGGCTGATGTACCCTGATGTAGCCTGATTATCCTATACGAAGGATAAAACTTACAAACTGGGGTCAATAGCCTTCAGTTACTTCTGATTGCCATTAAACTAAACATGCAAACTAATAATAGGGATTAAGTATTTGAACATTTTTTATAGACTGGTTTGCAGAAGTCATGGGGAGCTATGCTCAGCATTGTTTAAAGTATATATCGAGAAAGGCCGTGTGTCCACAGATAAGTTTTGAAGATAGTTTGTGCAGTTTTCGACTATATATATAGCCTATAATTTAAATGTAGTTACAGATACGCGTATAAATATACAGTCAGCATTGTGTATATTGCGAGTCACTATAAAAGTTAATGTTTCCAGTAAACTTCCTTGCGTGTAAATAGACAATAGAATTTACATAATCCTTATCGCCTTGGTATATATAGTAGGCTAATGACAGAAAAAACGTTTTCTGAGATAGTATACAGAGATGATTTAACCATAATTAACATTCATTCTTAGATTTATTCCAGTTTTCAATGTTCTTTTAAGGGGTCATTCAAAAAGGTCGTCCTCAAAATTGGACTCCCCTTCCCCCATTCGGACGTCCGAAAACCCCCATTGTGTCCAGAAACTTTAAAAAATTGCATTCGGAAAATTTTGCAAATTCGTACTCTGAAAACGTAAATTTTGTACTCTGAAAAGGTTGATAATGTTTGGCCACGGTTGATAATGTCCTTGACTCAACCTACAGTAAAACCTGGGAAAGTGACCACCTGTTTATGTTGACCCCTTTTTAGTGCATTGTTTTTTCTAGCGTACATTTCCTTCATAAAAATTCTCTGTATAGTGACCAGTGACCACCCGTCTATCGTGTACAGTTACCCGTGTGCGTTGTCTTTTTTTGCAATTTTTACATTGCCAATGCACCTTAAAAAGTGACCAGATGAAAGATGAGTCACGTTAAATCTTGCTTTAACCCTTGGACATGATATGATTCCGTACTTTTTTGGTTTTATGGTTTTTTACTACGTGTATTACAGTCTACATGTATAAAAGCAGTGTACATGTTCATTATTTAAATTTTATTCCGGCATTATTTGTATAGTCCACCTGTGTATACAGTTACCAACAAAGCATTTTTTTTGGTGGTCACTCTTAACAGGTTTCTCCGTACATACAGCTGTATACGTGTTGTACGAGAATAAGTTTATATTTTTAACAGTTATAGGATATTTTCTTATCGTTACGGTGTATAGCCTATAGTGTTTTCAAAATGTTCACATACAGTATTATTCTCATAAAATTAATTTATAGGTGCGACATTTTACGCTTTACATGTACGTGTTTCACGAGTTTCGATGGTAAGTAATTCTATTATCTTTTTATATTAATGTTATTTTTTATTATATACTTAAAACATAACTAAAGCAAACATCCCTGCCTAAGAAGGGCTGAGTCCCTTGGGGCATTATCATTGTTGTTGTTGTTGTTGTGTTTCACGAGTTTCTCTTTTGGCCAATAAGTGCAGTATGCTAAAAAATGGCGGAGGAGGAGGAGGGTATATGCCGCGAGTATACTTTTTATATTTTCACTACTTCCTCGATATCGCGGGCGTAGGTTGTTTAATAGAAACATTAAGTCGAAAGGGATTAGATTTATAAATTGTGCTCTATAGCTGTGGGTGTATAGGCAGCTAGTACATGGACCTGGCAGACGCCAGGAAAACATCACGTATAACGTATAGTGTGAACATTTCCTAAAAGAGATAACGTTAAAGCACTAGCTGATACAACGCCATTAACGTCGTACTTAGCTCCGTCAACGTTTCAAAATAATACTTCAACTAAACTTGCTAAAATTTACCATGCCCGGGCTTTATGGCCACTTGCGAGTGGAACAAAGATGTACGTTTGGATGTACATGTACTGTAGGCTATTATAGGTAACCGCAGGGTTCCCCCAGAAACTTTATTTTCAACTTCCCTGACATTTCCTTGACTTTTCCAGGTTTAAAAAAAAATCCCTGACTAATGACAACTTAAAAACTGACATATATTTTCCAAAATTGACGCTGGAAAATATTTTTTTTTAATTTACTAACGACAATTTTTAAAAATTAACATTAACAAAATGAACATTTTGTATTCGGAAAATGTGAAAAATTTGTGCTAGAAAAAAGTGGGAAATTTTGCAATTATGTCCTCGGAAAATGGGGCAAATTTGTACTCTGCAAACGTGGAAAATTATGTAAATTTGTACATGTAAAACGTGGAAATTTTTGCAAATTTCTACTCGGAAAATGGGACCTGAGCTAACCTTGTAGAAGTATTAATTTTGGATCGCCATGACTTCGTTGAATTTCCCTGACGTTTTTAAAATAAACCATTCTTCCCTGACTTTTCCAGGTTTTCCAGATCTTGGGGAACCCTGAAATTTGTCCTCGGGAAACGTGAGGATTTTTTAAAATTTTGTTCTCGGGAAACGTGGAAAATTTTGGAAATTTGTACTCTGAAAACGTGTAAAAGTTTTCCATGTCAGGGATATACCTGCAGCCAATCCAGTCGCTGTTAAAAGTCCCGACCAAAACTGAGATGAAAAACTCATTTTCAAAATTGAACGGTATGCAACCCATATGTTTTCACACGCAAGAAAACACCTGCTATACTATTTGATTAAAATATATACAGTAAAACCTGTTAATAGTGACTACCAAAAAATGCTATGTTGGTCACTGTACACAGGCGGTCACTATACAAAGAATGCCTGAATTAAATTAAAATAATGAACATGTACACTGCACTTATACAAGAAGACTGCAATACACGTAGTAAAAAAACCACAAAACTAAAAAAGTACAGAATCAACATATCCAAGGGTTAAAGCAAGATGTAACGTGACTCGTCCGTTATTTAAGGTACATTATAGCAATGTAAAAATTACAAAAAAAAACACACACTGGTCACTGTACACAATAGACAGGTGGTCACCGGTCACTATACAGAGAATTTGTATGCAGGAAGTGTACGCTAGAAAAAAACAATACACTAAAAAGTGGTTAACATAAACAGGTGGTCACTTTTCCAGGTCTTACTGCGTTTGGTATATTTTTTATCAATTGTAAATGAAATTTTGGCGCGATATATAAATGCTGTATATTTACGTCACTATAATTAACATGTGCACGTTATAAAAAAAACAAATTTTTTAAAATAGGGTAAATTGCCTACTTATCTGATAAGGTATATAGCTGGACACTTGGTTTCTAGGCATTTGTGGAGCACATTGCGAGCGAGCTAGCGCTCTAATCGAAAATATGCCCAAGTATGGAAACTTACTTAAAACAAATCTAGCACATCAAGAAAACACGCTGCATTGCATGTCTGCTAAGTTCTCCAACAAATTATTCCAGGTCATGCGACTGGGCTGCAGTGCATGGTTTTTAATGAATTTATTTACGCGAAACCGTATTTACTATTTTCAGATAAAATATGGAAAATTAAAACTGAAAAAAAAACCGATTAAAATTGTAACGATAATTAATTTAACAACTTTTTAATCGTCAATTTATAAAAAAAAAACACAGATTATTTTATATTTAAAAGTCCCGATGGGGGCCATTCAAAAAGGACGTCCTCATGTAGGGGTGATAGGTCGAGTCACGGACCCAAAGTGGACAGTGGGAGAGAGAAGGGTACGTCCAACTCGGACGTCCACTTGTTAGAAAAATTGCCAAATAAAATCAGTCCCCAAAGTAAAAGCGAAATTGAGCGCTATATCGTATATGTGAGTTATAAATTGCAAAAGTCAGTAAACTGGGTAATTCCAGTCCTGGAAAATCTGGAAAAGTCAAAGAACTTAAAAGCTCAGGGTCCATTCGCAAACTTTCAAATTTTCCCAGTACAAATTTGCAAAAATTTCATTTTTTTCGAATATAAACTCGCAAAAATTTCAACTTTTTCCGAAGTCATCTTTACAAATTTTTCCACGTTTTCTCGAGAACGAATTTGCAAAAATTTCCAAGTTTTTCCCGAGGAAAAATTTGTAACATTTCCCACGTTTTATACGAGTGCAAATCTTCAACGTGTTCAACTATTTTCGAGTACAGAATCGTAAGATTTTCCACAATTTCCGTGGGAAATTTTTCAATTTCCAACGGATTCTGAGGACAAATTGGCCAAATTCTCATCCTTTTCAGAGTACAAAATTTACGTTTTCCGAGTACTAATCTGCGGAATTTTCCGAATAAAAGTTTGGGTACGTCCGAATGGGGGGGATGGAGGCGATTAACCGGACACAATTCGGACAGTGGTGTAGGGGGAGTCCAATTTTGGGAAAATTTTGAGGATTTCGATTTAATTCCGCTCTTCGATTTATTTGATTTATTTCGATTATCACTCTGAAAACTACATCCAACTACCAAAAATATACATTAACTAGAAACAATGACATTTTTTCCTATGTACACGTAACAGAAAGTTTATAAAAAAAACTCAGCATTTAAAAATAATCCAGGAAGAACCCCCTTTTTAATTTGTTTTCGAAACTTTACTCGCCATGGTGTATTTTCAGCGATGTTTTCAAATCCTTCCCCATCATACGGTCATAGGTTTAAAACATTGGTTGTTTATACAGGGTTCCCCCAGAAATTTCATTTTCAACCTCCCTGACTTTTCCAGGTTTTAAAAAAATTTCCCTGACTAATGACAACGTGAAAAATTGACATATTTTCCAAAATCGACACTGGAAAATATTTGTTTTAAATTTATTAACGACAATTTTGAAAATTAACATAGAGATATTTTTTTTTAAATTTAAAAAAAAAATTGCGCTGAAAACTTATTAAAATGGGAAAATTTTGTATTCGAAAATCGTTAAAAATTTGTGCTCGGAAAAAGTGGAAAGTTTTGCAAATTTTGTCTTCGGAAAATGTGGAACTTTAAGAACCTAGAGAACTTTGAAAATTTGTTCACGAAAAACGTGGACAATTTTGGAAATTTGTACTCGGAAAACGTGGAAAATTTACCAAATTTCTACTCGGAAAATGTGCCCTGAGCTAAACCTCGTAGAAGTATTAATTTTGGATTGCCATGACTGCGTTGAATTTCCCTGACTTTTTCAAAATAAACCATTCTTTCGTGACTTTTCCAGATCATTTGAATAAAGTTCCCTGACTTTTCCAGATTTGGGGGAACCCTGTTATAAAGTTAAACAAGTTTGCGTTTAGGAAAGAGTTTTAAACTCCTAAATTATACATCGAAATTTAACAGATTTTCACAAACTATTGTAGCTTTTTCAAACTAGGCCTAAAACACTTAGAATTGTAGCACGCGCGCCCAGAGATGAGCTCGTGCAAGTATTCTTATTCGATATTCGATCGTTCGAATTTTCGAACGTTAATTCCATATTCTTCTTACCTTAACAACAGTTGTCCGAAAATCTGGATATAATCCGTGCATTATTTCACGCGTCGTTCATGTTCGTTTCGTTTCTAGTCGAAATTAACGTTGTCGGTTCGGTCAGCACTTGTTGCTCGTTGGGAAGGAAATGAATTTTTTGGTAAAAACGAGAAGGCAGAAGGCGGGAGCAGGCCTACGCTTTATGCCACCCCTGGAAAAAGGATGCCGACGCAGCTCTCGATCTGCTTTCTAATTCTCCTTAGTTCGACGTCGAACATGTTATCGAGGTATTTCCAGAAATACGACTAATTCAACTAGTCTTTAAATTTCGTTTCGAGAAGCCCGACATGGTTACGATTAAATAAAAAAATAAAAACAGAAGAGCGCTGGGCTCCCTCGACTCTTTCTACGTTCCTCTCGTTCAGTTCTTTTTAGAATGCGCGAGATGACCCGAAAGATAAATTTGCGTTTATCCGAACGTCGTTAAAAATTGGTCGCGTTTAAATTACTCGTTTCATCGTCGTGATTCTAAGCTCTCCCATTTCTGGTTATGCGTAAAATTTGCCTCCCACAGTTCTACTCGTTTCGAACCTTCCGTTTTATTTCGATCTTAAATTGGTCGGGATCGAATAAGATGAACGTGATCGATAATTTCGGATAATCAGGACGTTCACCGTTGCCATGGGGCCACTTCCATCCACGGCTATGCTGGCGACATCTAGCGGTCGCTCGTGGCCACTCGAGTTCTCTGATTTTCGCTCGCTATACCCTGAGACGCACCTAGGTGCTTATTAGCTCGATAGAGAGCCCTCCGTTAGATAGGAGCACAGGAGTGAGCCATCATCATCATCTGCTGCTTCGCCATTTTGATAAAATTTGGGTAGTGTGCGAGTCGAACGCCGCATTATTTTTTTCGGATAAATTAACTACTACGATATTAAGGTTGGTTTTAATTTATCGTGCGTGTCAGTGAACTTATTCGATAATGCTTATTGATTTGGTTAGTACAGCTCAAGTCGTTGTGGATCAGTTGTTTTAAAGGACGCTCGACCTTGCGAGATCATCGAGGTTACGAAGCTAGTCTAGCTGCGATCGGTTTTTAACTTTTACATTTCATTATACTATATAAGTTGAAACTAATATTGCGCTTCTCGATGAAATGTTATGGGCTGTGTAAGTCAAGGCGTATAATCGTATGGTCGTAAGGGAATCGGAGCAGCTAAATGCTTTATTTGTACGTAAATATCACGAGGAATATAAAAGGCGGTCAGCGAAGCAGATATATGTATCTCGACATTCACAAAAAGCCAACACCGTTGTTGGCATTTAAAATGATAGACCTCAAGCAGTGGGTTGCAAGGTGGAAAGGTCGTGCTTGAAGGCATACTTGGCTTAGATTATTGTTATTGCGTTTCATTCAGAAGATTTAGTTGATTCAAACTCCTCATGGATGCATGCCGAGACGAATGTATGGCGACTTGCGACGGTTTTCTTTACCTTTCAGACTTTTATTAGCATATTACGGGAGCCACTAGTATGCTGATAGATCCTGAATCATAACGTTAGTCGAAGTCCCAAACATGGTAGCATATCCTTTGAAACAAACCTTCCTAAAGGAGCTACAGCTCGGTAAATCTCATCATCATAATCAACCAAGAGCACATCGAGACTCGTCTGCCCGGGTTTGAAACCAGCCAATGCTCGAATTGGTTGGTGAGAATTTTGAGGCTATGCGAAATTCTCTTAGTGGCTGCTCTTTCGTTTCGGATAACTTTAAACTGAGGCCCCGTGTGGATCCCGTTTGATCTCTGCACGTTTAAGATTTCTTTTGAGGGTGCCGTTAAACCCTCAACCCTTTAACGGCCTTTTGAGGGGCCGTTAAAAATCCACAAACGGACAAACAAATACTCGATCACTGTACTTGGCTGGAGATGAAAACCAGCGTTGCAGGTCGCTATATATTAGTTCGTCTTAGCATCTGTGAGCAAGGGCTGACTAGCTAAAGGGGCCATTCGTCGAGTTCCTTTGCAAAGTGTTGTTACCATAAAAATGTCAACATCCACCATAGCCAGTTTGCGGAAGAACTTGTAAACTTCATGATAATGTCATTTCTTATTGAATTGCAGGATGCAAACTTCAAGCGTGCAGAGATTATCCACGTTTACGAGGGGGGCGGTGAACTTGTACTTCAGGCGCAACATCGGCGTGACGTCGTACGTTGCTCAGAAGGTAGCTTCCGATCCCATCCAAAAGCTGTTCGTGGACAAAGTCAAGGAGTATTCTAAAAAGAGCAAGTAAGGAAATTTGACTATTAACGATGTCTGTGAGATTTTATTACTTTCATCGTTATGAAATTCCATCTTTCATCTGCGTAGAATTACTGAAGAAACATGATATTTGATAATCCAAAGCCTTTGATTAAAATGCTACCGTGTTTTACAGATCTGCGGGTGGTAAAATGTTCGAGGCATCGCCTCAGATCGAAAAATCTTACAAGGATGAATTAAACAGGCTAGAAAAACAGTTCGGAGGTGGTGCAGGAGTCGACCTCGCCAAATTCCCCGCTTTCAATTTCAAAGGTACGTCATCTGTTAAAATTTACGAAGCAGTTTGGCCATGTTACATTTTTATTAAAACTTATATCGTGCCTTCTTTAGAGCCAACAATCGACCCCATAAACATGGTGGAGAAGAAGTGAAGCACTTTCCTAGATTTGTAATTAAATCAGCAGAATTGGACAAAGTAGTTGACAAAATGCCAGTTTTCAGCGTTCCCGATTTTGCTCTTCAAAATGTACCGAAGAAATGAGTAATAGACATTGGAAATAAAAGCTAAACAAACAGTAAGTTTATATCAAATTTATTTAAATATAACAGTTGAAAAATTCGATTCATGAGACATTATATTAAAAATTAACAATTCTAAGGAATGCAACATAAGAGTCAGTATCATATCCCAGGATTCATTTTTAGCATCCAACCTACAACTTCCTCTAACATTGGCATTTGAAATTCACTGCAAAAAAAAAGCGTACGTAATGTTAAATAAGATCATATTGTGTTTGCCTTGAGTTTATTCAACTATGACATGCTCAGGGGAACAATTTACCTAGCGATGCTTTGAAATATTCGTAACTGCTGTCCGTATTCTTCGTTAGATAGGAGATTCGCATATTCTCCAGCGCAAAGGCATTTAGTCGACATGTTGTCCAGTTTGATCTTGAAAAATGATTGCAATTGGCCAGGATTCGAAATAGTAGGAATGATATTTATTAGATTCAATTCGCAGCTTACCTGTCGACATTTGGTGCATTTCAGATCTTGTAATACATATGCCATGGACTTCTTTTTAATGCAATCCATTAGCATAGCTTCTATATCATAAGTAGGATAGATGTTTTCGCACAGTGGGCATCGCCATACAGGGCTAAAGAATATTTGCCAAATAATATACTTAACAGTAAAGAGATGATTTACCATTTGTAAACGTCTGGATAATATTTTAATTGGCATAATCAAACGGAAGAAGACATTTTTGTAGATTTAGACTTTGCGACTTGATAAAAATAATTACCATAGTTTGCACTACTTAACAAAAATCAAAACTACCTTTATTAAAATTGTTACGAAAGTTTTATGAAAAATTTTAAGAAATGATCCACGATGGTAGATGTTTAGATTACCCCGATAGGTGATGAAAATGAATGATGGGTGTGACGAGGTTTTATATTTTTAATAAAAAGCAAAATTTGTTTTATCAAGGTTTGGAAATGATTATACCCTTTTTGAATGACTTTCAAAAAACTTACTACAATGTATTGACTTTTACAAGTGGTAGTCACACATTTTATAAAATGCTAAAAATTAACTGGATTCCCCCAGAAATTTTATTTTCAACTTCCCTGACATGTCCAGAAAATTAACTAATGACAATTTTGAAAATTAACATAGAACATGGAAGATGAAATGTGGGAATTTTGCAAATTTTACTCTGAAAATGGGCTCTGAGGTAACCATGCAGAAACATCAATTTTGGAATGCAACAACATGACTACTTTGAATTTCCCTGACTTTCCAGGTCTGGGGGTACCCTGATTAAAAACTATAAATGGTTATGCAGGAAAAATATTATGAATAATAAAATTATATTTCCTTAAAAAATTTCGCAAAGAAATATAAAAAAATAACTTACATTCCTTCGGAATCTTCAACAATGTTTGCATCTTTGCACAAGTCTAAATCACGACAGTGGTTACAAACTTTGCAGATAACCTAAAATATTAAACGTATGGTAAACATATGGTATTTCCAATCTTGGAATTGGAAATGGTCCAACGGAGGGCAGCCAGGTTTGTTAAGGCAAACTATCAACATTCAGCAAGGGTGACAGAGATGCTTCACTTTTTAAATTGGGACTCGTTGAGGGCGAGACGAGAAAAATTATCTACGGGCTTATTTACACGTTTCAATCAACCTTCTAATTCACATCTTGTCTCCCATATCTTCATGCCTAACAATCATTGTAGAAGTATGCAAAATCATTCTAAACCTCTGACTGAGCTCCGTGCTAATACGGATGCTTAATATTGGTCTTTCGTTTTGAATGCGATTAGACGTTGGAATAATCTTCCTGACGATAGTTCAGATTTAACTCGAGTTCAATTTAACAATGAT
>JAQGBX010008202.1:0-10714 GCA_034698745.1 Megaphyllum sjaelandicum
AGCGTAAGTTGGTTTGTATTTTGCGAAGCATTATTTGTTATATTTTCAGGTATTGTATTAATTCTTGAATTTCCAGGCGCTGTAATCTTTAAATTAGGCAAGTTTGCAGCTAATATTTTAATTCTTGATTTGCAGCTTCTCTTCTACTCTTTACATTTGTAGGTTTCATTGATTCATTTCCAATGTTTTCAGCTGTTGGTATGGGGTCATAGATAGCAAGTAAATCCAAAGGTGTTAGTTTTGGTTGTCCCTTCAGATTTCTTTGTACTGCTGGGACTGGTTCTTCTATTGGATCATCCTCCCCTGCAGGGATGGCGCCACTGGAGGCGTATCTATTCTAACTGAATCAGGAAATTTGAATGTTTTTCCACTCTGGGAATCATTATTGGAAACTGGAAGCGTAAGTTGGTTTGTATTTTGCGAAGCATTATTTGTTATATTTTCAGGTATTGTATTAATTCTTGAATTTCCAGGTGCTGTAATCTTTAATTTAGGCAAGTTTGCAGCTAACCTTTTAATTCTTGATTTGCAGCTTCTCTTCCACATTTTCCAACTGTAGGTTTCATTGATTTATTTCCAATGTTTTCATCTGTTGGTATGGGGTCATAGATAGCAGGTAAATCCAAAGGTTTTAGTTTTGGTTGTCCCTTCAGATTTCTTTGTACTGCTGGGACTGGCTCTTCTATTGCATCATCCTCCTTTGCAGGGAATGTGTATAGATTTTCGGAATTGTACACACCAATGGACTGGTTTCTATGTGTGTCCCACACCTCATAGGTGTTTGGGGATATCTTCTTAGATATATGGACAGGCCTGTCCTTTTTGGGACTAATTTTATGAATAGCCTTTGCTCTTTGAGCTTATCCACTAAATGGGGTAGAATTGCCAAAAGCCTTTGGAATTTTCCTGGGATGTACTCCTTGAGCAGCCATGAAGTGTCTAGGAAGTAACAGTTCTTCCTCCTCATCTGGGCTAGAATTCTCAGGTGTATTGTCAAGCAGCAAAGTGGAACGTGTTTCCTATTGCTTGGGCGGATTGGCTGGACTAACGTTTGGTGTGTCCTTGGGTTGTATCTTGGGTGTGGATGTGACCAACGCATGTTCAATCCCCTGATTTTCCGGTTGCGAGATACTTGTTTCATTCTTCAACTTGGGAAAGTTAAGAGTTGATATGTTCTGCTGTAATTAATTTAATGTGACTTGAATGCTGTTTAACCATTGATTCTGATTGTTATAAGCGGATTTCTGATTCTGCATATCAGTAGACCCAGCAATTATGGTCCTTCCTCCGGATGTGGGGACATTATTGTTGGTGGGCAAGGCTTTAGTGCTAGTGTTTAGAGGAGTGTCCAGGACAAATTCCGATGTTCTGGGTGGTCCTGGGATGTTGGTATTTGCCAAAGGCGGGAAATTGATCTCGAAATTTTCCATTTTCAGGTCAAAGGATAGGAGACGTTTATAATAAAAGAATTTGGGGTTCTGAAATGAATGACCGACTCCTGCTTTATCTTGGAGAAATTCTAAGGTAAGCTTTCTTATTGATTAGTTGAATAAAAGGTTATAATTCTTATGTAAACAGTATGACACCTAGAGGCTCTAAAGGCACTTGATCAGGGTAATCTAGAACAAACAAGGTATTAGACTGAAAACAATAAGTTGAGAATATAGTTTAGTAAATCTGAAAAATAGAATGATTATTGTTTGAGATTTCACTGGAATACACTTCCTAAGGGCTAAGCAATCAATAGAAACCCAGTAAAAGACACAAAGGATATAAATTAGTCCTCAACACTTGTTATGACTTAAAAGGCCCATATGTGATTAATTATTTATTCGAATGATCCTTGCTTCAAAATGCTCAGATTGTTTTAACTCTAAACTATAAATTAGTTTAGCATTGTTTGTGGATATTGGATAAGATAAATAATCCAATTGGTGTAGGTTACTTGAAGAATCAGGTAGTCCAATTTATGGTAAGTATTACTGACCCATGTCTGATAAGTTACTTAAAGAATTAACTTGGCTGTAAAATACTTGAAAAGCTGAAGTCTATTATCCAAAATCCTGTGTATGTCCAGTGGAACACGGGACACGTCTCCCCCAAATCCAAGGCAAGAGCTGGAGGCATGGGTAAATGAAGTAACGCAGGATTTAGATAAAAAAGCATAAAAAAGGCAACACTGGAGCACCAAAAAAAGCAGAAAAGGAGAAAAACACAGAGCATGCGAAAAGCAGGCCAAAGGGGGGCAGGCAGAACCTAAGGAATGCAGCATGAGTCGGAAAGCCCAAAAAGCAAAAAAAAATGCAGCAAATGAAAAAAAAATGAGCGGCGCAGCAAGCACAGCAAACTCCAAAAAAGAGAGCAAAGAACTGAAAGTTCGAATCACAAAAAGCTTAAGCCGCGCAAAAGGCGACGAAGCGCTGGGCGCTAAATGAGAGCACAGCACAACAAAGGCGCGAAAAGCGCACAAACCAAAAAAAATACAAAAACAGGCAGGGGAATGGAAAGTTTGAGGCGAGAAATAAGCCGGAGACTCAAAGAGTTGAAGGAACTTTGGGCGCCAGTTAAGAGGGTCCACAGTAACATCACTGTTTAACCACACTGATTCAAGCAGTGTTCTGGTGGTAATAAAAAAAAATTAATTGTTCTTATACTTATCTGTTTGTCCTTACAGAGCGAATCTAACCGGAAAGCGAGGGATTTCACACAACATGCAAGTCCAATAATAAGGTTTATTCTTGCATAGACAAGAGACTAGGTGTACAAAGACTACCGCAAGATGACAGTATATGAACAACAGGATTCTGGTCAAGACTTGTTCTGAAGTTAAAGATTAGTTTTAAGAACTCAGTTCTTAGAGTACGTATTTCCAAAATTTAAGAGTAAAAGTGTCTCGTGGGCTGTAGTAAGCAAGCCCTTAAATACCCAGAGCCTGGGGGAGGTTCTAGGCACCCATCCTCCAATAAGGAGATTCTTAGGGTAATGATAGCAAGTGCCCTTGCTGTACGTCGCCGAGAGGATGGCTTAGCAACTGTGGCACTGCAAAAGGGGAGCTTGGTAGCAATGCTACTATAATTAAAGAAATGCGGCACCGCTCTAAAACAGTGCAATGAACTTTGGTTAAGGGTCAATGATTCATAGCTCTTTGGGATTAGGCTACTGATAACATAAAATACAGTATTTATCAAGAGAATATCAAAAGATAAGAAAAAAATATAGTCGTCACATAACGTTGATATTCGACGTTAAAATTGCCACAAAGCTTATCTACAGGTCTAATTTAACAAATTATTCTCACAGAAGTGCATGAGGCATTGATACTAATTATAGATAACTATTTTCCAAATACCTACATGAACCTACATTCAATGAGTTTGCACATATTTTGCATTTGACCCATGAAGAATGGCAATCACTACCAACATAGTCATTGTGCGGTATTGCAAAATCTATTTGGTGATGGTACTTAGATTTAAACTCGATGATAAATTAGAAAATGAAAAAAATACAAACACATTTGTAGTATTTTCTTAATTTCTAATTAGATGCTACCATTCAATGTTATCATCCGGGTGAAATAAATGCTGGCTTAAATGCAAGAAATTGTTAATTTTCGATAGATTGACATGAGAATATTAAGATGTTAGAACCTTTTTCGTTTTCATATCAAAAATTTAGGAACACATGTTATTCCAGAAATCGAAATAGTACTTTAATTGGAAACTATATCTTAAAATGTAGATTTGTGCCATTTGTGCCACGAAAGATCAAGGCACAAGCAGACCAATCACGCAAAGCCGAAGAATCAACCATTCAACCAGGTTCTATGGAATGTGCATCTCACGAAGAAATTTCATTCCCTAGGAATGTCCCAGACAGCACAAAGGGACTCAGACGAAATAGTGGAAGACGAAGACGACTCGGATATGGAGGACCAGAGGGAACAACCAGAGGAAAAAGAAGCGGGAGGAAACGAACAGAGTACAGAAGAAGAAGAAGAGGAACAAAATGGTACAGAAGGAGAAAAAGAGCGAAGGACGACGAGCGTGAGGCCACAACGAATACGCAGACAACCGGCACGATTCAAAGACTTTGTTGTGAGCTTTAATCAAAATGAATGAAAACGAAATGTATCATATTGTAAATGTTTGTAAGGAGAGATGTAGTGTTCTGGTTACCACCACCAGAGGGCGACACCTTCCGACGGACGGTGTGACCAGATAGCTTGTAAATATAAAGGGTATTTTTGATACCGACGTTAACAGCAATGGACGTGTTCTCCCGTGTGTTCCCATTCTAACACTAAAGTGATTTAAGTTTCGATCTATTGCAATCCAGGCAACACTCTACACTGATCAGCTCCCTTGCAATTGCTACTACGATTCCAGATACATTCCAAAAAACCCCTCCATTCAAAAAGCAACCTCCATCAATGACCTCCAACTCTTGCATCTCCTGCAAGGCCACTGAGCCATAACCATTCCCATATGAAAATAACATGCTCATAATATATTATAAATACATTGATATATATCTGTTATAAATTAAACATATATTGTTACAAAATACGGTATATGTGCAATATATGGAAAAAAATATACGTACGGAAATGCACATATTTCGTGTATACAATATTATATATGGTAAAAATATATTTAAAACAATAACATAATTCGTGTTCTAAGTTTTAAAATAATTAATTCTTAATTTTAAATAAACTGAAATGAACGTTTATTTTATGCATGTAAGCAACATACATGGTAAGTTAGCCAAATAATTGGAAAGATTAGCAATTAAAATTACAATCAACTTGTTTCATATCTATTTGAAAATAGGGCACAGAAATATACACACACTTCATTGAAATAGTATTGCATAGAATTGCATTCAGCGGTGAAAGCATTCAATCTACACAAACAATGTGAGAAACTGGAATGCCAACATCTTTGTCTTGCAAAATTGTAAAATGATTCCCAATGGCAAACACTTTTCTAATTCGTTCATAAACCAGTGATACAAAGTTCTGAATATAAAAATATTTTCCATTAGAAAGTGAAACTGTTTAATTGTTCCATTTGGTGTTTTTACATACTGATTGCAATGAATCAATTGTCCATTCACAACAATGTACTTGTAAAAGCTGGATAATTGTTTATTTGTTGGTTCGCGTGAAAATATACTTTGCAATATTGCAAAGTTTATACTGTAATAACACCGTTGCATTTGGATATGCAAGCATGACAGTAAACATTTTGTTCTAATTTTTAGATGCTGCATCTAAATGCTTTCCAAATAAGGTGACTTTCCAACATGGAAAAAAATTAACGGAAAAAAATATTTGTAAAAGTATTATGAGACATCGTGCCAAATTATTATTCAAATTCAATGTTTAAGGAATTTGAGTCAGTAGGTTTCTAAGAATTGCACGACCTTCTGGCACCAGGAAGTAGACAAGAAGTCGAAAAACAGAACGTTTAAAGTTCAATTATGGGATTTAAAACAGTAGATGTTAATCCTACCTTGGGGGTGGTAGGAGGTCGCCTTCCTGGTTCCACCCCAACAACCCTCGCCCTCTGGGAAGTACAAAGAGAAACACCAATTTTTAACTTACCTGAAATCAGAAAAAGGAGTGCATATTTTAGTAAAATATTCATTAACAAAAAAAACCACTGGAAAAACATCCTGAAACCAGAAGGCACCAATGGTTGTTCGAAAAACACCTTTTAACGATTTTCATTGGATACTTGGGTTTCGGAAAGTTATCCCAAAATTTTGTATTTAAGGAGACCACTTCCAGGTCTCTTTACATTGTCCAAAGCGCGTGTAGTCAGGTCCGTACACCCTGCTACACTTCAGATTTTTATTTTTGAATTTTATCAATTTTGTCTGTTACTTCGCGTTTTGTAATTTTCACGTCGCGTATAATTCATTTTTGCTAACTTCCGTCGTTTGAAATAAATCCTGGATTTAAACGTCTATTCTCAGCAGTCGGTATTTTTATAACGCACCGGAATTGCGTAAATAGTTGCGCGCGTTTTCTAGTTACACGCTCGCGAAAATCACTCCTCGTGCGATTTTTCCCCTTATCAACTTAGCGCATTCGCCGCTGTTGGTAAACAAGAAGCTCCCCCTTTGCCATCGACTTGGGGCTTCCTGCAACACTTTAACGCCTGCAGTGTTTCCATACTGAAAACACACAGGCGCTATTATTCAACGAATGCAACAAGGAGCTGTCACTGTGGTTCACGTAACACACGCAGCATCCACAGAGCGACTCCGGTTATATTCCGACACCCATACAATGTGTTCCATAATATACATTCCCGCAACTGGCGCCCAACGTAGGGGCATTGTTCAAGGAACGATATAAATGCCAAAATCGGTCCCAGAAGGAAATTGTTCCAGCTCCGAGACAAGTGTCTCTCTTGAACAATTCGAATTACTCAACTTACATATTTTCCTCGAACATTCCCGTCTCTTGCTCTTATTCTTACTGAAATATGCCGGATCCTAGTGAGGGAAACGAGGATCCTCCCTCTACATCCTCCGCTGGACTTCAACAGGAGGAATCGGGAGATCAAGAAATTGCTTTATTATTAAAAAATAACAAGAAGATGGCAGAACACATGAAAAAGATGCAATTAGATTATGAGGCCAAGGTTGCTTATCATCGGGATCAACAGGCCAAGGAGGTTCGTAGGAGACGTGATCTCCAAGCGGCGTATGAAGAGCAGAACGCTGCTCTGACCGCACTTCGAGCTCAACCATTGCATCATGCTACTCTTAGCCACCATTCTTCCGCCACCACTATACCGCTATCAAAGACTCTGGATTCTCCTCTACAGTCTCCCCTACTCGATCGTACTCCTGGAGGAGCAAATTCCTCGCACAGTGACCAGGTCTATCGGGGACCGGTGGCCACAGAATATTTTAGACCTCGACAGTTTGAGGAGAGGCCGTGTCAAGGAGAATACGGAAATAATTTTCCACCAAGATATCAACCTTACTTCCAATATCATCAACAGCCATATCAACAGAACCCTTGGCGTCCTGTAGATGAAGCTGAAAGGACAGCAAAAGCCTTTATCGGCATAGACAAGTTCTTGGGGATTAAGAGTGAGTACCCAGGATGGATGGCCACCATCCAATCCATTGTCCACGGCCACAACCTTCAAGACAAAGAGATGTACAAGTTCATCATCCAGATGTTACGTGGGGAAGCTAGATCGTGGTGGTTAGTGGCCATGCTTCAGATACAAGGATGGCAAGCCACCACAGTGGCCATGGACAAGAGATTTGGCGAGTTTGAGCAACCTCACGAGATTCATACTAGGTTAATCTTCTCGGCACAACGGTATGGCCAGTCAGTGGCCAACTATATTCAACTCATGACTGAGATCACTAACAAGATGCAACCTCCTCTACCTGAGGAGCATTAAGTCAGTGCGCTTTACGGAGGCTTACACTCTGAGTTGAGTCTCCTCCTGGATCCCGTAGGGATCACCACCATAGAAGCACTCAGTTCTAAGGCATCAGTTATAGAGGGCTGCCTGATAAAAGGGAAGAAATGGCCCATGTGGGACCCTGGACATGGTCTGGGCGAACGGGAACATCCCGCCGCCCGTCCCACGAAAACGTCTAAAGCTGGGAATCGTAATGAGCAAAGGAATAAGCACACCAGTGGCAATGGACAACGAGTCGAAGGTAACGGCCCATTTGATGGAAAAAATCACTCTAAAAAGGGGTTTAAACGGCCAAATCAAACTGGGAATCAGATTCCTGTAGTCAAGAATTGAGCAAGCACGAAGACATTCACGAACTCGAACAGTCGTCCCAATCAGCAAACTAGACAACACAATCACGAGTCGGAGTCTAGTAAGGAAACCGTCCCGGGCAACACACTACAATGCTATGTGTGTGGATACCCGGGATTCACCTCCACTAATTGCCCCGATAAGGCAAAACATCCTCCGAGACCGATCAAGAAGGTCAACATGATCGCTCGTATCATGGTGAATTCGACCTTTGATCAGGATGGAGAAGTGGATCCGGAGGAGAAATTTATCTATGAATCTTGCCACCTAGAATTCATCCCCGTAAGGGCACTCCTGGATGGAGGTGCCAACATCTCGGTGTGTGGGGACGCTCTGTTCAGAAAAATTCAAGATCGTGGCATTCCACTATCACAGACTTTTACGGTGATTCAGTTGGCAAATGAAAGGCCCGTCACGATGAAAACGTTCCACGCAGTACTAGAAATCAAAATCAGAGGGCACTATTTTACGATGCCGTTTGTTTTTATACCCAAATTCCGTACAACACATCTGATCTTAGGCACTGACTTCCTTCAGCTGGCCAATGTGTGTATCCATTATGGCACACGTACTTGGTCGTTCTTCCAGGGGGAATTGGCCGACTGTCATAAAGAATCCCAGTCTGAGGAAGAGTCTGACCCTAAGGAAGAAGTCATACATAAACAAGTTAGCTCCATCCGTACTTACCACGTCCCAGAGATTGCTTTGAGGGCAGATGAATGTGCGCATTTGACCGATGACCAACGCCATCAGGTCAATCTCATGTTGCAACGAAATGCCCGAGCCTTTGAAGAACCAACTGGTCCAGCCAAGGTGGAACCTCAGCGGATCCAGTTGACTCCAGATGCCAAACCAGCATACACTAAGCCTTATGGGTTGTCATCCAAACGCCGTACTCAGCTGATTGAAAAGTTACAACTGATGCTCGAGAAGGGTTATCTGGAGAGAGCGATTTCGGAGTGGGCAGCTCCGTCATTCCTAGTAAAGAAAAATGATGATTCAGTAGATCTTCGTATGGTGGCGGATTTCTGGCGTCTCAATCGAGTAACCGTGCATGATCCGTACCCACTGCCTAGGATCGACGACATATTAGCAGAGATAAAAGGGAAATGCTATACGTCAACTTTCGATCTGACAAACTGCTATTGGCAGATCGCTATTGAAAAGGACTGTCAGCAGTATTTTGCAACATCAACACCTCTGGGCAACCTGTGCTACACAAGGATGCCCATGGGTGCTAGGAATTCTGCATCGCATTGTCAACGTGTTGTTGACCAACTTATGGCAAACTTACATGATGTCCAGAATCGTATTTATCAGAATGACCTGATAACAGCAGCTGAGCTGTTCAACAAACATCTCAGAGATCTGGAAGAGAGTCTCCAATTGGTCATCAAGTTTAATTTTGCATTTAAACAATCTAAATGCCAACTCTTCAAGGATAACGTCCAGTTCTTAGGACACTATCTCGGAAGAAGAAATTCGCCCCAATGAAGAGAAAATTCGGGCCATTCTCAATCTGAGACTCCCGACAAATGTACATGAGGTTAAGTCGTTTATATCAGCGTGTCGTTGGTTTTCCAAGTTTATCGACAAATTCTCTGATATTTCTGAACCTCTTTGCAATCTGCTAAGGAAGGGGGTCAAGTTTGATTTCAATGAGGCCTGCTGTAAAGCCTTCGATGCATTAAAGGCGAAATTATGTGATGCACCTATCCTGATCCAACCTGATTTCATTAAAGGTTTCAGGCTTTTTACGGACGCCAGTGACCTGGCCATGGGCGCTGCTCTCGTCCAAGAAAAAGACGACGATCCTGCCGGGGATGCAGTCCCTCTCCAGGAGGAAGAATCCTCCTACCATATTGTGGAATATGCCTCGAAATTATTTAATTCCGCGCAAAGGAATTACTCAGTCACCGAGAGAGAGGCCCTGGCAGTGATCTGGGCCATTGAGAAGTTTCGTGGGTACATTGAGGGCATGCCGTTCATCGTACACACGGACCATCGTCTACTCAGATGGCTAAATTCTCTTCACAATCCTCAAGGCAGGTTGGCAAGGTGGGCATTGAGTGTCCAGCAATACATCTTCGACATCGAATTTATACCTGGGGATCTCAATTCGGTAGCAGACTGAGCTGTCGCGTCCCTTTGGCGAACCATCCAAGCCAGTGGTGTTAATCCACAAGCTCATCTGCTTCATATCTATATTTTCCACTGAGGAATTTAGAAAGGCGCAGAGGAAGGACGATACCTGTGCCAAAATCATAAAGATCCTCGAGGATGGAGATGAGAACTCGGCCGAATATACGACGTATATTGCAAGGGGCTATGCCATCCTGGATGAGGTCTTATACAGGTTGCTCGTTCATCTGGAGTTAGATGAACCTAGGTTGATCATACCAAGAAAGATGCAACTCACACTATTGCGACTCAACCACAACTCCCCTCAAGCTGGCCATCAGGGAGTCGCCGGCACGTATGCTCGCCTGGTAGAACTCTACTATTAGAGTGGAATGCATAGGGACATAACTAAATATGTGGCGTCATGCACAGAATGTGCCAAATTCAAGGCGCTAGCCATAAAACACCAGGCGAGTACAACAAGCCCAGCCCAAAAACCACGGTTTGACACGATCAGCATCGATCTTGTTGGTCCACTCCCTGTTACTGCACAAGGACACACGTGTGTGCTCTCGGTGGAGGACACAACATCAGGATACATCGAGTTATTCTCCTTGAAGGATGCTAGAGCGGAATCAATTGCAAAGATTCTTGCAAACGAGGTTTACCTTCGATTTGGGACGCCCAGAAATGTCAGGTGCGATAATGGCCCCCAATTTTTGTCGGCCATTATGCAGCAGGCATCACAGATCTTTGGTTTTAACCTCTTAAATACTGCA
>JAQGBX010008203.1:0-10714 GCA_034698745.1 Megaphyllum sjaelandicum
CATTCAAAAAGGACGTGCGTGTGACTTGGAAGAGATGGTACCGGGAAGAGGGGACTAATATAGGGACTTGGAAGAGAGGATACTGGGGGGAGGGGACGGAAATAGGGATTTGGAAAAGATGATACGGGGGGGGAAGGAAACTGAAATAGGGACTCAGAAGGGTTGATACCAGGGAACGGGGAATTGAAATAGGGAGTTGGAAGGGATAATACCAGGGGGGCTGAGATAGTGACTTGGCAGAGATGATACCGGGAGAGGAAGTATTGCCCGGGCAAAGCCGGGCCTTTCCGCTAGTAATCTATATATATAAAAGTCAAATCGCTTCCATCCTGTTTGTGGGTGTGTGGCAGGAGGGCGTTTGCTAAGTAAACTTTCGTTGGGCGGGCCGGTATATAGTGAGCGTGCATTTCGCTATCGGCCTTTTCAATTCGCTCCTGATGACTCGGTACCGCGAGTCATCAGGATTCCCCTCCGAGAAAGATCAGTTTTCTTTTCCCGCTTTCACTCAAAAAACGGGTGGCGGAGATAACGGCAAAACGCGATCGCTTCGTTCTGTCGTCAAGTTTAGCCCGGGCATATAGCCATGGCAGGCAATCCAGCTAGTATACTATATGCTTGAATTATTGCTTAGTTAAAATGTTACATTCAGATAATATTTAGACGTACTGGTCAGTAATTGCATTGTTTGGTGGTACAGACAAGTCTTAAATTACTTATTATTAAGTTAGAGATATCATATTAGGCGATTTGTGGCATGTTTGTGATATGGCGGTTTGTTAACGATTTTAACCTTCTCCCAAATATCTTGTCTATAATGGTCTGTTTTTAAACAGGAAAAACGCCTTAATTACGAGACAATGGCTTCATCGGAACAACCATCACATTCATTGGCAGCTTTGATGCAAACGGATAAATCGACCTTGAATTATACTGACATTCCGTCTGGAACGACAGTGAATTTTCTGGAAAAACATGGGGAAAAGACAAAAAACTTGCTTCTCAATGCTATGATGAAAGTAGAAAGGAAAGGCCGATCAACAAAAAAGATACTGACCACCGAGTTTCGAAATGCCATTGAAGAAATGGAAAAGAAGAAACAAAAAACAAAAGAGAGATTGTCGACTGAGTTTCGCAATGCCATTGAAGGAATGGAGAAGAAAAAGCAGAAAACAAAAGAAATTTTAACTATGGTAGATATTTTAACAATCATCTTCATAAATGTATATCTTCAGTAATACATTTTTATAGTTCTTTGAAAATTCTAACATTGGGTATAACGTTGGAACTCTCTTCCAAAGGATAGCCTTAAGCTTCATGAAATTCAATTTTTCAATGATGTTGGGTTCCGCACTATCGCGGAGGTAACTACCGAATAATTTGGGTTGATGGATTACACCCCCCTACCACATGGTATTTATATTTACTGATAGTAGGGTACTGAGTTGAATTGAATTGAACTTTTGAATATATTTCTAATTTTTCTCCCTTTGTTCTATCGTAACATTTGAAATTCTCCAGTTCATTTTAAATGAAGTTACTGTTCAATAAAATTAAAAAACCGGAAACATTTGTAAAATTTTATTTGTCGGGCTGAGTACGTTCTTCAAGATGGTGGAAACTTAAATTTTGCAATGATGTTTATTTATTTTTTTGTTAGGCAACGACAGAAATTATGTATGCTATTGAAGAAAAGGATCAAAAAAGCCAGAAGTGCTGTCACTTAAAAGGTGGTCGAATAATACCTGCAGATGGAGTTGTGCATTTCAAGGAGCCATTTGCATACAATGCTACCTGTGGATCTGTCTTAGAACTTCTCTTCTTTCAAAGGTAAATGTATTATCAATACTTGTTGGTCAACTTAATTTGTTGAGTAGTTCATTTGATAACGCTATAGCTTGAAACTTATTTTTACTCAGATTTTGGATTTGGCTGAGCACAAAAGTTCCACTGTGGATTATGCCATGCACATTAACATTTTCTGGATTAGCTATCAATGTTATAGCCAGTTCAATATTAATACATTACAGCCAGAATGCCAAAAGTGAGGCAAGTAGGCTACCACACTGCTTGAATAATTTCAGTTAAGTTTTTTGAGGTTGCTGAAAAAACAGTTGTGGGATTTCATTGGTCTTTGCTCTGTTATTATGGATAGGTTCCTTTGTGGGCATTTTATTTTTGTTCATTGGGCATCTTCTTTTACCAAACTCTTGATGCTTTGGATGGAAAGCAAGGGACTAAATTGCAGGAAACTCAACTTGAAGAAATGGCGGATCATAGCTGTGACTCTTTGTCCTCGTGTATGTACAGTTTATATTGTAGATCCTCACTTTCGCCAGAGACTGTTACTCGTTGTAAAATCTTAGTGGTGACGTTTTTCTACAGGTTTCATCGCATTGAGTTTTGTTATTGCTCTTCAACTTGGTACCAGCCCTATCCTCATGCTTTCAACTTGTGCTCTAACTTTAATTGCCTTTTATTCCACACATTGGCAAACTCATGTCACCGATATAGTTGTGTTTGGAAAGTAAGCACTCTATTTTAAATCAATGGGGACGTGATAATACTGCATATATTAAAAATATTTCATTTGTAATTTTTAAAATGATTTTTGAATTGTTTTCAATAACATTCCAGAATTGATGTGACTGAAGTGCAGTGTATCATGATGTTAATCCATTTGCTTACTGGCGTGTATGGCCAAGGAATATGGCATCATCAGGTAGCACATCATATGTCAATATTTATGAGATTTTCTAAATTAAAAAGCTTTATAAATTTACGCATGCTTAGAGTCCAAGTGGCTAAATAAAGCAGTGAAGGCCATTGTCTTGCACTATGATGAACATTAACTTAAGTTTAACTACTTCTTAATATTGCAGATTGAATGGTTGGGCTTGGAAGTTAGATACCTTTTGGCTATAATATCATCTATTGCTACAGTCATAGTGATTTTGCAGAACTTGAAGATAATTGCTGGTGGAAAAACGCCTATTGACGAATTTGTCAAAATACCTCGTCGACAAGTAAGGCAGTATAAGGTGTACACTGGGAAGGGAATGTTTTTGCTTTTCTTTTTGATTTACAGTATCTCTGGCAATTGTCTGATTTTCAGGGATTGCGGATTCTCTATCCTGCCCTACCCTTATCACTTTGGAGTTTGTTACTGCTGATTACAGCTGTTTCGACAAATTTGTTTGTTGATTGCCCATGCATGCTTTTGATCATATATGGGCTTGTTTTCTCAAAATTACACGTAAAACTGCAAGTAAGTATGTATTATGTCTGCAATAATGAAATATCTAAACACCCAATATAAATTTCAAACTGATTCTTATGAATTTATTTCAGATATCCAATTTAGGAAAAATTGACTGTGATTGGATTGATTTTGCTTTACTGATTCCAACGTTGCTTTGGTTAAATGCTAGTCTCAATATTGTGCCTGAAGCTACAGCACTAATATCAGCTTTGGTAGGTATTTGCAGTTTTAAGGTCAATGGACTTCATGTTTAACCTTATGCATATTGTATCGCAAAATTGTATAAATTCCAACTATACTTGTGTCCAAAAGCTAAGCATGATTTTTATACTTATGAATACTGAACAATTATGCGTACTTTTGGACACGAGTGTATGTTTAGCACATTTGGAATTTGAATTAAGTGACTTGCGACGCTTGGCAAGTCAACAAAAATTGTTGAAATGTCTACCATCATCCGTAATTAATTAACGCTTGTTATACGTCTTCAAGGAAAGAAAAAAAAAGATTCCTTATATGTATCACCCAACCTGATAAACGATTGTACAAGGTCATGTAGTTCTACTGTTGTAAACAAACCAGAAATGATAGAAATTCAATTTTGTTGTAAGAGTATGTTTAGAACAAACAAAAAGTTTAATCCTAGTTTATTATTTTGCAGGTATTCACTGTGATGGATTTCTTGCGTTATGTTACATACCTATGCTGGGACATTTGCGATTTCCAAGACATATACGTTTTCACCCTGAAGTACCCGTTAGGGAATACAAAAAACCGAGCTGGTGCTCGTGGTATCTACTTTAACGGTTTGAACAATCAACAGGTGATACAACGATTGTCTGCCAAGGATTAAATTACTGCTTGCAAATATTCTTTGTCCCTATCAAGGCTTTGGTAACCTGGCTAATAAGGTAGGTCTGGTTTGTAGATAATCCTGTACAGTGTAGAATATATTTATTGATAATATATTAATACATTAACACCAAATAGTTTGAATTGCTTTTGTCCAGAAAATGGCCATAGTACAGTGTCTCATTTGTCTTTGCTAAAGGAGATTTTACAACCTGTTGGTAATTCCTTGAACAATTTGGCAAATAAAGAATCTCTGCTTATATTGGTTTACTCAGTGGTTTTAAAATATCTAGTACAGTTATTAGATGATTTTAAGCTACCTAACAGTACTATTCAAAACTAACATTGTTGGACTTAATCATAGTTTTATTTTCATTTCTTATTTTAAAAGGGCATCATCATGAAAGTGATCAAATTATTTCATGAAAATTTCTACGTGCTTACAATAATCACTAATAATTGGAACACCAATTATGATAATAATGGATAATTTTAACATTTTCATAAATTATAAAAACATGATGCACATAAAGTAATTTGCATGAAAATAAATTCATTCTTGCTGGTATAGCAAAACCTGACGACAACTCAATTTTGACATTGATGTCATCCCAAGTAAATTTAATCAAAATAAACAACTTTGTAAGACTAATGTTCAGTCAGCATGCCATGAAAGATGTTGTGATAAATGTTTTAATATTAACATTCTTATACATGGTTTTGGCTGCAGTATTTTTATAAATGTACTGTAATGATGTATTTGAGCATGAAGATTTGTTAAATGTCCATAACGCCATTTTTAATGGCATCAGTGTAATATACAGTATAATCCAATTGATATTTTAAAAATAGAACATGTACATGCCAGAATAATAATTTGCATATGATGATTGCCTTTAAAGGTGAAGTTTATAAAATGGATGAGGCTGTTATTATTAATAAGAAATGCTAATGAACTTTTAAAAGCATACGTTTATTGCAATTCAATAATTTTGTTTCCACTGATTTGTTCAATTCTCTCACTTAAGAAATCGATTGTAAAAAGCAAATGTTTTGCCTAATGCAGCTTCAAATAAAATATGAACTTGCATTGTTTAATTTTCTTAGAGTTTCCCAACTTCAAATAGATAGGCTGCTAGAACCTTGCTCTGAAAATAAAACATTAAAATTATGTATAAATACACAAATAAGCGAATACTTATGACAAAATTCTTAACCATTAAGAAACAAAACTATTACAGGGTCTCCCCAGAAATTTCATTTTCAACTTCTCTGACTTTTCCAGGTTTTAGAAAAATTTCCCTGACCAATGACAATGTCAAAAATTGACGTATATTTTGCAAAATCTACGCAGAAAAATATTTTTCAAAATTTACTAATGACAATTATGAAAATTAACATCCAAAATTTAAAAAAAAATTGCATGAAATTTGTTTGAAAATTTGACAATTTTGTATTCGAAAACGGGGAAAATTGTGCAAATTTGTACTCTGGAAAAACCTGGGGAATTTTTCAATTTTGTCCTCGGAAAACGTGGAAAATATCTCAAATTTCTACATGGAAAATTAAGCCCTGAGCTAACCATGTAGAAGCATTAATTTTTGATAGCCACAACATGACTATGTTTAATTTCTCTGACTTTTTCAAAATAAGCCATTCTTCCCTGACTTTTCCAAAATAAGCCATTCTTCCCTGACGTTTCCAGGTCTGGGGGTAGAATAGCTAAATGAAAACTATGATGGCATTATGTCGATAAGTTTTTGTGAATTTCAAATACATGTACAGTACATTTAATAGTTTTAATCACAGAAAGCTGGATAAAATAAACAAAATTCAAGTTCTAGTAGCAATAAAATTTCAACAACTTAAGTGATATTTTAAGCTATTCTGCCAAAATATTGGTTACCACCGGAATCATGAAAACAATTTCAAATACTTATACTTACCCCTTCAATGTAATTTTTACGGTCAATCTTTTCATTCTGCGAATGAGCGCCATCATCGCAAGCTCCAACTGGAAGGAGCATCACATTTTTTCCTGTCACTTCTTCGAACGTAAGAGCAACAGGAATACTTCCACCTTCCCTCGTCATATCAGGGTCTTGCCCAAAGACTGCAATTAACCATTTGATTCATGACAAATCCATTATAATGTCATTGACTACCTATGCAAAATAATGACTTACCAGCTTTAGCTGCTGCCTTGCCCGCATTATAGTGTGGGTGATTAGGATCGCTCATCCAAGCCTTTGCTCCACTGATTAATGAGATGCTACAAACAAAATCTTAGTTATTAATGCTATTTTAGGCGCTTTATACAACATTATCCAAGTGGTGACAGTTGTTTACATCATCTTGTTGGGGCTGCCGCGTTCCTTGAACTTTAAATTAAGGTGGTTTTCGACACATTTTTTTATATGGTCTGGCGTTTGGTGAGGCACAAGGCGAATGGAAAATTTGCCAATAACTTTTCTTGGAATGACGGTTTTACATCCAGCTCCATCAAAAGCACCTTGGATTCCTGCGTAATAAGGGTAGAATATCAGTTTTGATAATTCATAATTCAACACTTAAAGATAAAAGCTACTAAGCCATAAAAGCTCACCATGTATTGACAGAGATGGATATCGCCAGCGATGCATAAGAGTCAGAATTTTATCCTTGTGGTGAACAATACGTGGGCAACCGAGATCTTTGGCATATTCATCCTGAAATTTATCATTACATTTTTTTAACCAGTTTAGCTGATTATATTTTTAATAGCCTGTTTTTAACTAATTTGATAGTTTCACTTAAGAAAATTTCACAAGCTTATTGATTAACAAGATCAGTAAAGATAGAGCAACTGACCACATCAAAATCAATGTTTTCATAAGTTTTCTTTTCTTCCTCTGTGAGTGGGGCCACTTCATCTAACACTCCAGGAATTAAGATCTTCCCATTAATATCAGTAAGGGTGCTCAGCAAATAAACCAGATCAGCCATTGCCTCATGCCTAACCAACAAAAATATTTATAACCACAATCATCCATTTAATACTTATAATGGGAAAAAAATTAGGGAAAAATATGTACACTGTGCCTCCAAATACCTAAAAAACAAAAAAAAATGATACTTCATTAATCATTGTATGAACCAGAGATCGTGTCAGTACTGTTTTAACAATCAATTTATATACTTCTACAGTAGAATAGCTTACCCCAGAGTGCAAATCTTTTGTCGCACATTCTATTTCAATGAAGAAATATGTCAACCCTCTAAAGTGTTTTGAAGAAACAATAGTTAGTGGCATAGTTACAGTTTTTACAAGCATAGTCAATACAATGTTAATATAATTACCGAAGACCATATGTCAGGCATGGCTTTGTCTTTCCTAGCCAATAATTATCGGAAATGCAGGTGTAATCAACATCCTAAAATTGGTGTGAAATAAAAATTGACTTTTAAGCCAATTTATTAGGCAATTGTAACTATAAAAAGTGCGTCTCTGCATAACATACCTTAAGGAAGCTGTCTTTTCTTGCAATGAGTAAGTCGTCAAGACCTTCTGAACCAGATTCTTCCATGCCTTCAAAAACAAACTAGAAGCAGGTGGTTTCTCTTTTAAATCTCACAAGAAATATTTTTAAATTCATAATCCAAATTTGCAACATTAACATATTTATTCATTGGATGAAAAAATGATAAAGAAAATGATGAATAACGCACATTTAAAATTCCTGACTTAATATTGGCAAAGTATTTTACTTATTATTACCTTCAAATTAACTGGCACTTCCTGACCAGTCTTCTCATAGGCTTCCAGTGCATTGAGCCATCCCAAAACTGGTCCCTAGAACATTTTTTTTTATTTATAAAATATTAAACTATAGTTAATTGTTCTGTCTGAAAGATGATGCGAAAGAAGAATAACCTACCTTATCATCAGTGGACCCTCTACCAAACAATTTCCCATTCACTTCTGTCAAGACAAAAGGTTCAGTGTCCCATCCATCCTCCTGCACCAATGTTAAAATCTTGTTTATCAGAATATTTCTCCAAATTAAATGTTAATATCTTAAGGCTATGTGATATACCGTCAGAGCTGGCTGCACATCTAAATGTCCATACACACAGATGGTCTTCTTTTTAGGATCTTTTCCTAGTTGGCCCAATAAAATTGGTGGCAAAGGAAGAGTGTTGCCATCAGGTAAGGTTTGCTTACCTATATCAGCTAACTCAATGGTTGCACCAAATGCACGTAGCCTCTTAAATAGAAAATATTAAATGGTTTGTAAATACTTTTTGACTGCAGTAAAAATTTGTAATGAATTTATGATAAATAAGTATACATAGAATTTGAAAAAAACAACACAAATGAAATTCCATTAAACTGTACTATATAGAGGAAACAATTGTTGTATAATGATTGCATTAAATGGTGTACCTTGGCTATCCATTCTGTCATAGTTGTAATATCTGGACGGCATTCTGGCCAAGCTGACACGCTTTTAATCGCCACAGCTTCTTTGAGGTCAGCAACGAATTTATCTTGATGCTTATCAATGTAACTAAAAATCAAAACAGTTGTTTATGTAAAGAATGATATGGTCCAATTACTATAACTTCATATTAACAATGCTAAAAATTAAAATATCTATGCTCAGATCTCCCACTTCAGATTTATTTTTCCCCAAAAAGTGTAACTTGCTTCCTTGCCCTATTCAATTTTATAAAATGTCTAATCATTTAGTTTATTTTCTAATAAATGAATAAATTGGGAAAGAATCAAAATTGTGCACACATGTATTCTAAACAAAACGTCGATGGAAAATTTGCGTGCGCAATTTTGCATTTTTTCCAAGTTTATTTATTTTTTAGAAAATAAACGAAATAATTATGTATATCGTATAAAATGAATAGGATAAAATAGATGAGTTATACTTTGAGGGAGAAAATAAATTTAGATGCGGGAAACCTTCCTTAAAACAAGAATATAGTTTACAGTGGTTTAATGTGAAAACGTTACACCTGAATGCAATGTCATTGTATGGAAAAATACTTTTAAATTGAACAGCAATTTAATGTGAGGTTAATTTCACACGAAATAACAGAATAAAAGCATAACATTAATTATAAACAATTAATGCAAATAATTATGAAAACGAATGCCAAAGTGAAAATGATATAGTAACTTATTGACTTCATAAACGTAATCAGTCTTTGAATCAGTTACACTTCGGTATTTTTTTAGCAAACCATTCTTTTGGTAATATTTCGCGAGATTTTTTTGTGTAATTTGGACAGTTTTTGTTCCATTCTTCCTGCATTGTATTTATTGTAAATTGAGTGGTTTTATATCTCTTATCTCCAGTTTGACACAAAGGTTTTCTCTATCACATATCCATATCTGGTGACTAATGTGGGCATTTTCATGACTTTTGGACAATTATTGTATCAGAAGTCAAGAAAACGCCACCTACATGTAAGTCACCAGATACTGGTACATGATAGAAAACCTTTGTGCTAGAGATAGGAGATAGGAAACCACTAAAGTTTAAATAAACACTTTAAAATAGCTATGCAAGAAGAATGGAACAAAAACAGTCCAAACTACACAAAAAAAACCTCGCAAAATCTTACCCAAAGGAGGGTTTGCCAACAAAATAATAAAGTGTAAGGGATTCAAAGACTGATTACGTTTACGAAGTCAATAAGTTACTGTATCATTTTCATTTTGACATTGGTTTTCATAATTATTTGCATTGTTTATCCTGTTTTATCCTGTTATTTCATGTGAAATTCACGTTACATTAAATTGCTGTTCAATTTCAAATTATTTTTCTTTTTTAAATTTGAAATCATAACTGCTTATACACCTTGTAGTGCCTTTCCATGCAACTCGATCATTTTTTTAAGTCACTGTGTATAATTTTATTTTGAGCATTGCTGGTATAAGTGGCATAATAGGGGCTATACATGCAAGTACATGTAAATATACTGGGCATACTGTATACAGTATGTCATAGTTATTGCTTGCAACAACTAGAATTCGCAACTTACTATCTTAAAATAATTAGTTAATTAGGTCATAGCAATCTAATACATTTACGTCATCTAAAATATGATATGAAAAGAATTCATGTTGGATTTTTTCATGAACGATTGTTAAGTGTGACGGCTTTATATAAGGTATAATCAATGACATTAAATCTCGAGATAAAAAGATTGCCCACCAAAGTCACCGCGTTTGAATCAATAGCTGGGCAGATTAGACCTTCTGTACAACAAATGACACTATTTAATAATCTTAAAAAAGAATTGTATTTAAATGAGAGGCATAGACAGAATGAGATGTTTTTCTGAGAATTGCTCGCCTGGGATGGCCTGCGATCTCATGTGGTATGCAAATCTTAAAAAATAGTTTAATAACGAATCCGTGTAAGATATACATGTAAGGTGTATTAATGCAAGTTTTTTACAAATGGTCACTTCGCGACCCCACCTTCTGATCGATCCCTATTCACATCGACCAAAGCCGTACAGTAAATAATGGCGAATTCGACTCACCCAAAAAGTGTACACCCAAGTGCACCAGGTGTAGGCTACAAGGTGAGGCATAAG
>JAQGBX010008204.1:0-10713 GCA_034698745.1 Megaphyllum sjaelandicum
AGATAGCCGACCCAGGAATCGAACCTGAGTCTACCGAATGCAAGACGAGGATGCCAACCTCTAAGCCACCTTGCTGACCAACCTTGCTGACTAATATCATTTTGGAAATTGTTTGAATATAGCTACGCTTATGAAAAAAGTAACAATTTCAGAATCAATAATTTTTTTTACGAACAAGATAATTTTTTTTCTAAAAATAAATGAAAACCCCAATTTAATTTATTTATACAAGAATCGTGAACAAACTATCGGTTTTTCTTCCAATTTTTTCAAGTTTTACATTATTACGCAAAAACATTTTGGTGAGGGAGGGGGGGGGGGTGTTTCTACAAAAATTGCGAAATTTTTTTGGTCTTAATAAATTATTTTATTATTTTATTTGAATTTTTAATATAATTGAAAAAAAAGTAACAATTTCAGAACCAAAATGTAATTTATTTTTACGAACAGGGTCAATTGTGTTTCCAAACTAAACAACAAAAATCGATTCAATTTATACAAATAAATTTTTTTAAACAATAACATTTTTGTAAAAAGTCGTCCTAACCAACCATTCCAACGATTGTAGTGCATGGATTGGATTGGATTGTAGCATGTCCTTTAACACTGCTTACTGCCCGCTCAAAACGGTCAGTTTTGAATTTACAGTAGAACCTCCTAAGTTGACCACTCCATATGTTGACCACCTCCGTATTTTGACCAAATTTCCATACACTGGTTGGTCACCATGCACGTTAATTTATGGGAGTTTGACCTCTATATGTTGACCTCTTCCCTATGTTGACCATTTTGTTTCCGCCCTTGGGTGGTCAACTTACGGAGGTTCTACTGTAGTTAGACCCTCGTTAAACTAGGTCACAGTTCAGTCCTTTGTTAGGAAGCCCCGTACGGATCAACACATTTCAGACAGATCATTTCGTTGTTTTTCTTTTGATTAAAAAATTCTCAAAACATTTTGGGTATTTTATAAAGTGAGCCAGAAACAATAATAACTAAAAAGCCGAACGTCTTTTGTACGAAAGCTTTGCATTTTTCAAATCGTAATTATTTCATAATTATCTTTTACTAATCAGTGTTATAATTTTGAAATTAAATGCATTATATGTTTAACGTTTTTCCGTTTCTATAACAAGTGCCGTTGGCGGCACTGCCAAAATAATCAGATTGAACAGATCCCCAACAACATAACAACATGAACTAATAGATTTTAAGAAAATTATGTTTTTTTGCCTACCTTTTCTTTGGCAACTTTGTTCCGATGAACAGAGAAGGTAGCTGTGAAACGACCAAGTATATCGACTGACCAGTGTCCGGTTTTTACCAAAGGACAGAGCTGACCACGTGACCCGGCAGGTCTATTTATATACTCAAAGGTTGATTTATTTCAAGTTTTGACCGGACACTGCATGGCCATTACAAAAAACAGGATAAGGGGTCAAAGTTGTTAATCCACTCGGTTAGGTCCACTGACCTAGTTGTTTTAAAAATTTTCCAAGAAGTTTTGTTGAAGGCAGTCTCGTTAAAGAAGTTTTGTTGAAGAAACTCATTTATAGAACAAGAAGAGGCCTACTGGCCTAGATACAGTGCAGCAATTTTCGAAATTGTTGTAAAAAATTCTCAAAAGCTGGAAATATTTGATAAAGATATACGCATTTTTATTCAAACAGAACAGTAGTTATTTCTTCAATTTTGATTAAAAATCTTGACTGTACGAACGTTTTGGTGTCACTAATCGTTGGAAATTTGTCGAAATTTCACACCTATGTTTGATGCTACTTATGAAAAATTCGCGATTGGTGTAACGTGACCAGATGTAACGTGACACATCCGTTATCTGGTCACTTTATGGTACATTGGCAATGTAAAAATTGCAAAAACACAAGACACACTGGTCACTGTACACGATAGACAGGTAGTCACTGGTCACTATACAGAGAATTTTTATAAAGGAAAAGTGCATTAGAAAAAACAATACACTAAAAGGTGGTCAACACAAACAGGTGTCTACTTTTTCAGGTTTAACTGTATCAAAATCTGGAAATATCAATGCAAAGACTATACAAAAACGTAAAGAGCAGATTTCCTAGATGTTTTGTTTTCAAAATAGGCGAAATTCCCGACTACAGTAATCTTCAATAACCACTGATACACATCGTACTAAAATATTTATTAATGACAATTTGTACAAAATTTATCAGTGATTAATTACAATAGAAAAACAAACGACTGAATTACAATTTGTCGTTTTAGAAAGACTCAGCTCTTTTAACATAAATTTGTTTTAGTAACAGCTAGTTGTGGTAAATGTACATGAAATAGCAAATTTATGGAATTTAAATGTAATTGAAAAACTATAGTTTGGTGGTTATTTACATTATTACATGATCGAAATTTTAATTTTTCCAATAAGTCTTCAGGTTAATTCAATTTGAGGTGTGTTAACAGTTAGGGATGTTTTGAAAATGGTTTATTTCCCTGTTTATTTACATGTTATTTTTTTGTAAGGTCAGTGTTCTATTCGAATAGGGACGACAATTTTTAATTAATGTTATTATGTTAAAATTTAACATTTGAAATTTGACAAAAATTCGAATCATAATACCCAAAAAAGAGTACTTAATTTCGTTTATAGTGGTGCGCTAATAACTTAAAGAAATATGAATTCATAACAGGACAATCTTCTTTAACTACATGTATTTATTTGAATTAAATTTTCCGTAAATTTTTTAAATTAATGTTACAGTGTATTTAATTAAAATTGAACATTTGGAATTCAAAAATTAGTCAAAAACACAATACCCAAATAGGGTTACAAATTATATTAGGGGTGTGCAAATAGCATAACAAAATACGAATTCATAACTGAACAATTTTGTTCAACTATTTATTTGAATAAAAAAAAAATGTCAATGTTATTTTAAAATTTAAAAATGTTAAGAACACAATCTCTAAATTATTATGGTTAAAAATAAAAACTACTAACATAACTTTCAGTCATCGATCATATTGACGTATTTATTATCAGTATTGTACATTACATTTAACATACATGTACATTTCGACTTGATTAATAACACGAAACAAACGAGTTAATAGTAGGAAAACAAAACAAAAATGTTAAGACATACAACTACAGTAGAACTCCAATTATCCGAATTTTTGATTATCCGAATGGGTTCCGGTCCCAATTGATTCGGATAATTGGAGTTCTACTGTAACAACTACAGTAACATTAATGGATTTTTATGGTTGTTTTCAAGATGATGGTATCATCTTTTAAAAAGTCAGGACTTTCCACAGTACTTTGCAACACGAATTTACTCAATCCGCGATTGTAGTCGAGATCTTTGAATTCGTAATTGAAATGTTTGCTTACGTCTGTCTTAGGCAAATTTTCGGACTGATCAATTAAAGAAAACATAACAGTGGCACGAAAGGATGGTTCAAGATACGCGTCGTGTTCTCCCAACATAAAAGTTACGAACATCGAAATATATTCGCCATTTCTTTCCTTGTTACCATTTAAAAAAAGTTCAGCGAAGGCCGTGTAACCCCCCTTACCAGTTTTTAAAGGTTTGCTCACCAAACGCCTGTTAAGTCCATTCATTTCATTGGCTTTCTTTTTCGAATAATCTTTGATTTTCCAAAGATTGACGCCATCATGTGACTCGATTTCCTTCCAAAGCGTGGCCATGGGTTCGAAGATCATTTTAACGAGTAGCTCGTTGTTTTTTAAATATTTGTCGTTGATTTTTAACGAATTAGTGGGGAAAAGTCGTCTAGAGTCGAAATATCGTGCCTTACATTGTTGGGTCGAGTAGCATTGAAATAATGGAATATCGGTCATATGGATGTCTTCTTTTTCCAAAGCCATGCTTTGATCTTTCAAAATGTATTTTCTGAAATGCAAATAGGTCAAGGAATGACCAAGATCATTGTTGAAATTAATAAGAATAGAAACGTAATCTTCGTCAGTCTTATGTTGGAATAGACATGGTTGAAATTTCCATCCATTGGGTAATTCGAAATAATCGTGGCTTGTGATTTTAGTTCCCTTTTCCATCAGATCTTTCAGTTTTTCCTGAAATCCGGAAATCTTCCACAGGTAAACAGCAGGTGTTGCGTCAACGGACTCATCTGTGGATGATAAAATTATTGTTCTACATTTCATTAGTTTATCAGGGAAGAATGACTCGGTTTGGAAGAGTGAGGGAAGAATCACTCGGTTTGGAAAAGTGAGGGAAGAATCACTCGGTTTGGAAAAGTGAGGGAAGAATCACTCGGTTTGGAAAATTAAGTGTAGAATTACTCGGATTGGAAAACTAAGGGTAGAATGACTCTTTTTGGGAAAGTTGGAAAAGAATGACTCGGTTCAAAAATGTCAGGGAAGAATAACTCGGTTTGAAAAAGTCAGGAAAAAATGACTTGACTTGGAAAATTAATAGTAAAATTACTCGGTTTGAAAAATTCGGGAAAGAATGACTCGGTTTAAAAATGTCAGGCAAGAATGACTTGCATGGCTTGGAAAAGTAAAAGTAAAATGACTTGGCTTGGAAAACTAAGGGTAGAATGACTCAGTTCGGGAAAGTCGGCAAAAAATGGCGCTTGGTTTGAAAGAGTCTGGGATGAGTGACTCGGTTTGGAAGAGTCGGGGATGAGTGACTCGGTTTGGAAGATTCAGGGATGAGTGACTTGGTTTGGATTGACTTTCCTTGACTTTTTCAAAAATGTCATTGTTCCTTGACTTATCCAGACTTTTTCAATTTCCCTGATTTTATTGAGTTTCCAGGTCTGGGTGACTCTGAATTCAACGAAAAATAATTATTTTGCTTGGCTGTAACTTGTCTCTTGAATGATTTTAACTCAAATTTACAGTACATTATCTTAAGATCAACACTACCTGAAGGTTCACATTGGGATTCAGTTTGTTTGGTTTCCAATTCTTCCAACTCACTTTCTTGAGATGATTGTTTCGTTTCCAATTCTTTCAACTGACTTTCTTGAGTTGAGTCTTTAGTCTGGGTGTTGACAATCTCAGCTCTATCTGTGGCGTTGCCTTCTTTCAACATTTCCGCTAACTCAGATTTTAAGTTTTGCAAAATCTTTCAAAAATTATTGCATGATTAAACATGTTCAGCTTTAACGTTATTAAATTGTTTTCCTAAGATAAACACTTACTTGTTTTGTTTTGGGATCGTTTTTAAATTTTTCCAGCCGTTTATTATATTCTTCAGCCATCGATGCCATTTCAGTTTCATAGTTTGTTACCTGTAATAAGTCATTTTTTATTAGTTATTGACACATAGTTTTAACTCAAGTTAAAAAAAACCAAAATAATGGACATAATGAAATTTGAAATAGAAATGATCCCAATTAAAAGAAAAATGATTAAATTTGTAAGTTTCATGTCAACGCTTTACAAATACCGGTTTATAAAAAAATGATACAGGAAAAGCCGCTTAATTCGATCACGGTTAATCTACCATTCCTGGTAAAGTCAGGGAATAATAAATTATTTTGAAAGTCAGGGAAATTCAACGTAGTTTTAGTATAGATTTGCATTTTTCAAGGAAAAATTTGCAAAACTTTGTACATCTTCTGAATTCTAAGACTAAACTATCAAATTTTCATACATGCATTTTTTAAATTTGCAATATTTTCTTGGTTAATTTTTAAAATTGGTATTAGTAAATTTTAACATAAAAAAGTCTGAAAAGAATGTCTTTTTTTAAAAAAAAGTCCGGAAAATTCAACGTAGTTTAGTTTAAATTTGCCAAATTTTCCACGTTTTCTAAGGAAAAATTTGATAAACTTTCTGTAACTTCTAAATACAAAACCATCAAGTTTTTAAACAATTTTCATGTTTTCTTTTTAAATTTTTTTAAACAAATTTGCAAAACTTTCTACATCTTTTGAATACAAAACTATCACATTTGTTAACAATCTTCATGCAATTGTTTTTTTAAAAATTGCAACTTTTTCTTTGTTAATTATTAAGATTAGCATTAATAAATTTCAACATGGAAAAGTCTGAAAATAATGTTTTATTTTGAAAAGTCAAGGAAATTCAACGTAGTTTAGTATAAATTTGCCAAATTTTTCATATTCTGAATACAAAACTGTCTAATTTTTAACAAAAAATTTTTATGCAATTTTCTATGTTAATTTTCGAAAATTAGCATTAGTAAATTTGCAAAATATTTTTCTGTGTCGATTTTGAAACATGGAAAAGTCTGGAATTTGAAGATAACATTTCTGGGGGAACCCTTGATCAGTTTGGTGCCACCAAATTTGACCGACATAAGCGGCTGATCGAAATAGGCGATGAATGTCCGAAATCACGCTAAACTTTTACCTTATAAAAATAATTTGATCTGTTTTAAAAATACTTTAATGTATACATGTAAATTAATCGTATATACATATTTTTAAAACATATATTTGTTTTATAAAATGTTGCAAGTAGTGTTCGATGTTGCCTGTTTGCTGCAAAGGCTGAAATTTTATTTTCTAAATAATTGCAAATATTAATCTTAAAAGCTTATTTCAACCATGAAACTTACCTCCTGGTCTGCTGGTAAACATGGTTGATTCACGCATTTCAACTGCTCGTAATTAATTGCGTTTCTAAATTTTTCTTCCTTTTCCTCTACCTGTGGATTGAATATTTTGAGAAATATTTCAAACTTGCTTTTAATTAATTAATGTAAATAACTTGATTACATTAAACATGAATCAATCGAATTAGTTTTACAATAAAAATTACCTTTATTAACAACGCTTTACATGACTCTTCAACCTTTTTAATTGCGATGCAAAATTTCTCTTCATTTTTTCTCACTGTTTCTTTTAATTGCATAATTTCAGCTTCCATCTTAGTAGTGACCTATTTATCGTAAAAAGTGTATAATTTAATGGTATCTAAATCGATATAAAACAAGTTCAAATTTTGAGTTTTCACATTACAGTGAATGATGTACAGTATACTGTATATAGATTGCATCGTAATTGAAAACCTGAAAATGGCCGGTAAATTCCCAGTACAAATTTAAAAATTTTCTAATAATTTCAGAGGTCAAATTTGCAACATTTTCAATTCTTTCAGAGTAACAATTTGCAAAATGTTCCACGTTTTCCCGGAAAATATTTTCAAAATTTAGTGAGAACACAATTGCAAATTTTTCAACTGCTTCTGAGGATATAAACACGAAATTTTCATCGTTTTTCGAGTAGAATTTTGCCAAATCGTAAACAGTATTTCCTCATACAAACTTGCATCTGTTTTCGAGTACATACTGTATTTGTGAAATTTTCAACGTTTTCAGAAGACATATTTACGAAATATCCAAACAAACAAATTACAACAAAAACAAAAAAAATAACAAATTTACGAAATATTCAAACATTTCTTAAAACAAATTTTCAAGAGTTTAACCTTTTTCTGCGGAAATTCGCACAATTTTCTAATTTCAGTCAAATTTGCGAAATTCTCAACATTTTCCAATTGCAAATTTAAAAATGTGCAACATTTTCCAAGTATAAATTTAAAAAGTTTTTCAAACTTAGCAATATTAAATTTTGCAAAATTGTGGATTACATCGGCGTATGTTTATTTTTTCTCATGTTGTAAAAATTAGTTGGAAAATCTAGAAAATTCAGGGAAGTTGAATTTGAAATTTCTAGGGAAACATTCAACAAATGCCTCAACGTTTTAAGTCATTACATTTCTACTTGTATTGCGTTCATTTTAAGTAATGGAAATGACCAACAATTTTTATATTGGTCATTATATAAATTAAATTTCAAACTGTTACAGTACCTTTCGCAACTCGGTTTGGATGTTTCCTTGAATTTTATAATTGTTTTGTTCATTTTCAACACGTTTAAGTTGGTGCGATTCTTCTATATCTTTAGTTAGCTAGTCAAAATTCACACCGATTTTTAATTATTATGAAGTCATAATATCATGTGAAATTTTTTGAATAAATACTGACTTGCTCGTAAAATTCTTCCATCTCCTCGTCACTGACGTTTAACATCCATTGAATTATATCTGTATTTTCTGATTTAAGTGTACGTGCTTCAGTATCTTGATTTGCTCTATATGTCGAATTGTTAGCTCTAATAAACTCAAATGCATTTTTTAGCGGAAAAATTTCTTGTGAAAGCTTAAATAAAAAAGAAAATATTTTAAAAACGGTTATTGGTAGACACCAATACTTCTCTTAAAACTAGAAAATACAACTTTCATGTATAAAATGTACTTTTTTGGGTTGACCAGCAACTGAATCTTCTACCTTCGGGATTTCAGGTGCAAACTTGCACGACTTGATGTGGTTCTGTTCAAAATATTAACGTAAATTATTTTGGGGGAAAAAAAACTTAAATGATATCGATTCGAGCCTTTCAATGAAATTGTTGTGATCTACTAATACTATCCTGGCATATTCTGCAGCATTATTACTTATCAAAAACACAAGTTTTGTGGTCATTGCAAAAATTTAAAAATGACTGTTTTTTTTAAATGTTTCGTCATTGAAAGCATTGAAAAAATGAGTAATGTTTTTTTTTTAAAAAAAAATTAAAAATTTGGATGTTTTGGAATTTTTTGTTATACTTTTAGTCATTTGAAAAGTCTTTCTTTTTCTGAAAACGATCACATGATCGATGAAATGATTGTGTTTAACGATCTTAAAACCAGATTTTTTTTTATAATTATTGGTTTGTATAAAAGTTTTACTTCGGTAGGCTGTTTACTTTATTTTTAAATTGACAAAAATCAAAACTAAAAAAAATCAAATGTTCAATTATTTAATTATAAAAAATAAAACTGACTTGTAAAGCTAATTTTAGTTATTTTGAAAATGAATTTTAATCATTTGGAAAAAAAATTTAAAAAACTGATTTTTAATCATTTTAATTAATGATTTTTGATTTTTTTAAAACTTATTCTTAATCCCTTTAAAACTGATTTTTGATCCTTTAGAAACTGAATTTTAATCATTTTGAGACTGATTTTTAAAACTTTTGAAACTGAATTTTAATAATTTAAAAATTTATTTTTAATCATTTAAAAAATGATTTTTATTCTTTTTAAACTGATTCTTGATCCTTTTAAACTAATTTTTAATCTTTTTGAAACTGAATTATAAAACTTTAAAACTGAATTTTAATCATTTTTAAACTTAATTTTAATGATTTTAAAACTAAATTTTAATCATTACGAAACTGTTTTTAATTATTTAAAAATTATTTTTAATCTTCTTAAACTGATTTTTAATTTATTTAAAACTAATTTAATTGATAAAACTATTTTAAAACACATTTTTGATACTTTACCAAGAGGTCTCCTAACACGACTATTTCCTCACATCCATTTGCAGCGAACTTGCATTTGACTTTCAGTTCGAGGACCTCATTCACAAATTCCCAATCCATGTTGCTCTTTTTAAGAAACAAAAGCGAATAAATTTCAATTCAACAAATTTCAAAAAATGATTCAATTTTTTTTTCTTACCAATTCAACTTTACCAGAGCAATATGGACATTCCTTTCTTTCATATTTTGGGAAACATTTATTGCAGAAAAGATCTCCACATTCGGCAATGATATGGCTTATGGCCACTTTTTTGCATCCGCAACAAATATATCTTTTTAATTTATAATTTTTATCAACGAATGTAAGTTCTTCCACTTGGTCTTGCAGAATAACTAGGGATTTGTGTAAAATGCAATTAATATAAAACAATTGAGCAGTTGCATTTAGTCAATGATTGATTAAAACTAAAATCCTACCACACAGATCTTGTTCAGCCATTGTATAGTTTTTAAGAAGGCCACGAAGCTCGATAAATGTTCTAAAAACAAACAAATAGTAAATTAATCTTCTGATAAAACGAAATTCTTCCTAATTTGAATATACAGTAAAACCTGGAAAAGTGACCACCTTTGAATGGTGACAACTTGTTTATGTTGACCACTTTTTAGTGTTTTGTTTTTTCTAGTGCACATTTCCTGCATAAAAACTCTCTGTATACTGACCAGTGACCACCTGTCTATTGTGTGCAGTGACAAGTGTGTCACTTTTTACATTGTTAATGCACCTTAAAAATTGACCAGATAACGGATGAGTCACGTTACATCTTGCTTTAACCCTAATTGGACATGATGATTCTGTACGTTTTTGGTTATATAGTTTTTTACTACATGTATTACAGTCTACATGTACAAGTACAGTGTACATGTTTATTATTTTAATTGAATTCAGGTATTCTTTGAATAGTGACCACCTGTGTACAGTGACCAACATTGCATTTTTTTTGGTGGTCACCCTTAACATGTTTTACTGTAATTTAAAGGAAAATTGATGTTATTACACTTGCTCTAATTTAATTCATAACATAAAATTCATACAAGAATTAATTTAAAAAACTTATATGCGACCTCTTAAATTTAAATTATGGAAAAATCCAAAATTATAATTTCCGTACAGTAATCTTATCGTTATAAATTTTTTTCAATAAAACTATGCAATTATACTGAAAAAAATAACATTACGAGAACAAAAAAATGGTCTAATGATTTATTATATTGAAGATATAAAATTTATGTGATTTTAATTATTTATCTTTATATCCTATTCTATTCTTTACTCTGCAGTCAGTACATAGTACCATGTGGCAGAGGGGATCATTATTCAATTTAAATCAGACT
>JAQGBX010008205.1:0-10712 GCA_034698745.1 Megaphyllum sjaelandicum
ATGATGACGACGACATTCATTAACGTTCTGATGATGACGACGACATTCATTAACGTTCTGATGATGACGACGACATTTATTAACGTTCTGATGATGACGACATTCATTAACATTCTGATGTCATCTTTTTAGATACTGATGATGACGTCATTTTTAAGATCTTAAGGCTGACGCCATTTATTACAAAATCTGATGTAATGATGAAACCACTTATTAAAAATTCTGATGATGACGTCATTGTGTAAGATTTTGACGATGACTCCATTCATTAAAATTATGCTGATGACATCATTCATTAAAATTATGTTGATGACATCATTCATTAAAATTCTGTTGATGACATCATTCATTAAAATTCTGTTGATGGCATCATTCATTAAAATTCTGTTTATGACATCTTCATTATAAATTATGATATCCTTGATTAAAATTATGATGACGTCATGTTCAGAATTTCAATGAATGACGTCATCATTTACTATGCACCCCCAGACGCCGCTCTAACATTGAAAATATTGCAAGATAGCACAGCACAACTAGACTCTGGTGTCTTTTATAAGCTGACTTAATTCGCCATTAGCAAGCATGAGCTATATAGCTGACGAGCAACAATTGCGCCAGGCGGAAATTCGGCTTTTTCGCGGAAGAAGCAGAAAAAAAAGTCCTGACATTTCTATGAAGTTTGCTATTGTTGTCGTTGATGGCCCTTGATCGATTTTCGCGTGTTTGATACAATGTCTGCTAAGTAACTCGGCACGTCGAAATAAATTATGAAAGCAACAGGGTGTCTGATAGGGCTCACCAACCGAAATTCAATAGGCCGCACGCGCGCACTCATCCGTCTCTTCAAATTATGCCGAATTTTAGATATCCGGCAGTCTCGGTTGCTTTGGAGGCCAAAAAAATAAATAAAATGTCTACTCGTGCGCTAATGATGTATTATTAATATACGTGACCTTCGTGTATTTCCTGTCTATCGATTAGCCCGCCATATATTAATCCGTTGGCAAAACTGACACTGATTCCATGTCTTTTCCGAAGGCCATGCAGAAGTGGACCAAGATGGCTGCCCCGTTGGACTGTTGCTTGTTCTTCGCCTTTTAGAGAGTTTTAAGACAACTTTTAAACCACAAAAAATCATAATAGATATAATTTATGCAGCTCGTCACAATGCTTACAGACTAGTTACACTCTAGTTATGTTCGTAGTGATGGCCATCTTAATATCAGATATTCAGAATGGAGGCGTTAAATGTTCAAAGGTGACGTTTTACATAAGGAAATGGACAGGCTATGGTACATGTACCTACAAGTATAATGTACTTCAGATTTAACAAGCCTAGGAATCCGAGGATTCATTTCCCTACTTGATGTAGCAATCGACCAAGATGCTAGTGGATGCCTAGTGGCAAAACAACTTTTGACATACAAGTTTGGTTATATACAGTAAAACCACTTTTCAGTGTATTGTTGTTTTTTTCTAGTGTACATTTCCTTTATAAAAGTTCTCTGTATAGTGCGTATGACCATGACTACCTGTCTATTGTGCATGTACAGTGACCAGTGTGTGTTCTCTTTTTTTGCAATTTTTCATTGCCCATTTACCTTAAAAAGTGACCAGATAACAGATGAGTCACGTTACATCTTGATTTAACCCTTGGAAAGCGTCACCGTTGTACAGTGACCACCTGTGTACGGTGACCAACATAACATTGTGTTTTTTGGTGCAACTCTTAACAGGTTTTACTGTAGTATATATGATTGGTTACATTTTATAATTTGCAGATTTACACAGAATGTTAACATACTGTACAAGTATCATAAAGATACAAATTTTCACAAAATTGCCCGTGTATATCTTAGTACATTTTGTCAAATTATAATTATGTATTAAAGTAGCAAATTCAGCAGTTCCACATTGCATGATACAATCTGATTTTCGTTATCAATTGACGTTTTTAATCAGTCAGTTGAATGGAAAATGTGTCGATAACTGCGTGAAGCATTTAACCACCAACTTGATTGTGGTTTTAAATCTTTAATTGCTATCAAACTGCTCAATGATTTATTGAGCAGACTCGCAAGTGTTACAAAACCACAAAAAATCATTCAAATTGTCAAGCATACTGGTTAACCATAACTACGGGTGCTGCATCCTAATCTTCAAGATCTTAGAATTTTGAATAATATTTAGTATGCAGCCATTTGTTTGTTATCGCGCAAGGATTGCAACATAGATGTCGCTGTCTCATCTTTTATTATGATAATATGCTTTATGAAACCATTTCAATTTCCCTCTTTATAAGGACATTTTCGTATTGCTAATTTATACGGCACCAGATGCATACGTCAGGAAATGTATGTTTATTTCTTTGAAATGCTTCTGCAATAAACACCATTTTAACGTCCAAAATAAATTACACAGTTAAATTGGCATAAATCTTATGTAAGAAAATCTGAACATTTTCTGCAGAAAAATTCCCAGAATGGCGTTTAATATCTCAAGAGACGTACGTTTAATCGAGCATGCGTCCAACGAGCTATTATATTCGAAATTCTAAGCAAGAAAAAGTGCATGGGAAATTCCATGAATATTCCAAGAAAAGCTTTTCATAAATTTATCGAACCGCAACATGCAGGATGCGATCTGGCAGTTAGCTGAAAATTATTTGGCGTCATTAAATTCCCAGAATGTTGTCGCACACTATATACGTTCCCAACTTCCCGACACCAAATGTATACCTCATATGGACCTTTTCGAACGTCCCTTACTTTTTAGGCGTTTTTCTTCCAAGTTTATGGGTCTAAGTAAACAAGTGCTTAATTGGAAATTTTATGCGCGGCATATGCCGACACCAGCTAAGTAATAAAGATTTTAAGACAGATACAAATAAGCTCATTAAAAGGCTGTATTCCTATTAACTATTAGCCCTTGTTGTGCTTATAATTAGACGATTTAATAGCAGGGCGCATGCGCCCTTGCAACATTGGTCCATAATAAATAATCCCCAGCGGTTGATATGTTAAAAACCGATTTTTTTTTCTCAGCAGATTTATCATATTTTCGTCTATTTTTAAATGGAATCAATGCAAGCTCCTCAAGAGTGCGTTGCCAAGCGCTTTTCGTGAGAGTTCTGTTTATTCTCGTAAAAAAATAATTAACGAACGGGGGCTTCTAAGCCGTTAAATTCGCCATAAAAGTACACGAGATTACGGCTAAGTGTCCTTAAGTCGATTTAAAATCATGTAATTATAATTTTCCTGTAGTTATCTTGCCTTACGTAAACAATATTTGTTTTGTTTATTATTGTCACAGCCTTAATTCTGTCAAGCCCCAATTGAGTCAGCACAAAGAAATTCATTGAAATTGACTCGTACAGTACCTTGTTTCAGTACCTTGTTTCATCAGCATGCACATATCACGTGAGATTCCACTGTTAAAAATTACTAGGATGCATTTGCATGTACATGTATCTTAGATTAGTTAAAAAGATCACGTAGTGTAGCGCCATTCTTAACTCTGCATAAGGTCCATAGGCCCATCTACAGTGCTCTCTTCAACACCCAACGTCAGAAATAAAATGACAAATTTCCACGTTGAAAACGTGGAGGAAGACTCGCCTGATTTGCATAAGCTATAAGCTTGTTGCAAAACCACCCGATAAATTTGCATGTCACGTGCTTGAAGAAGCGCGAAGGTCAACGAGGTTAAATGGCAAGCTATCGTTCAATAACGGAATGCCACTCAAACACAATGACCATAATGGAATTCGAAAAATCAAATAAATCAGAATTAAAATGACGCTAATGTGAAGGCATGCAGAATTAATTATAACAGAATATATACGTTATTAGGGGAACTCAAACAGATGCTTTGCGAATCACGCATTCGCGGGGTGTACAAAAAATGCTGTTTTGAAGCCAATTTATGAATTCCTTTTGCACACGTGATTTCAAGGCAGTCAAAGTGTAATTTGTAACGCGTCTGCACAGCATACGTAAATCTTCTGTCCATTTCTGTGTTCTGGCTTACTGTAATTAATACTTGGATTTTATTGCAAAATTCAGGGGACTTCAACATGTACTAGTACATGTACAGTAGGTGTACCCGAAAAATTAATTGCATATTTCTGCGATTTAGTAAACAAGGATACTAAAAACGAACAGTGGAAATTAATTCGACTTACATGTAATTTTTATCAATGATATACACTGTACAGTATGCATGTACTGTAGTCAAATCAACACATTTGAATTGCATACATTACAAGTAATTTTTTAATAATAAACCACGATTTCAACGTACTGTATTACAGTACCATTCCACATGCACATTTACATGTACATGTAACTTTACTGCGCATCGATCGTACTGTATAACAAAGTTTCATAAGTCAAGCATTACAGTACATGCACTTACTGTATGTTAAATAAAAGCATTTGGAAATGCATGAACATGTACATGTACTGTATACTACGTTTAGAGTAAAAAAAATTTGAAATTAATTTTGGAATTTATAGTGTATATACATACAGTACATGTATCTGTTAATAATAAAACACATTTGGTAAAAACCATGAACTACTCTAAGAAAATGCATTGTAATTTCATTAACAGATTGCGTTTACTAATATGTATAGTAACATATAATACACTAGCGGAAAAACCCGGCCTTTCCCGGGTAAAAATGTTTGATTTTCTAACCTCTTTTATGCAATCAGAGTTAGATTTACTGTAGTTGTCCTTGTCTCCAAAAGATGGAGCTATATGATCTGGATACATCCCGAATGAAGATGGGACTGGTTTGACAGTTTTATGGTCATAGGGCAAATTAAAAAGATTTATGGCCTTGGAATTCCCCACGGAGTTCACGCTCCTGGAGGGGGGTGCCATGAGTGGCCAATAATATCAAAGCCACAATCAAACCCAGCCAGCCAGAGAAAAACAAGTTGGACGCGATTTCTACAAGTATTTTATATACATGTATATACAAAGTAGATGTATATTTTGTAAAGAGTACTGCACGTGCACTGGAAATGCATTTCTTTTCTGTATGGAAAGGAAAGCAGAAATTGATATAAACACCTGAAACTTCCATTAAAACTGAGCAACGGTTAGAATTATAAAAAAAAACTTATTGTGTTTTAAGTAAAAAATTGGGGCTTCCCATTTAAAATTACAAAGGAACCCCCGGATCCCTCGTAGGGGGACCCTTTATTCATGCATAATTTAAAAGCGCAAGTTGGTATTATTAATCTTGATAAAAGATTGTTTGGCATCATCTTAGATGTTGCTGTAATCGATGTCCGAAATCGTGCAATACGCCATTCAGTTTTTTCAACAGCCTATTTGCTGAAAAAAGTCAATGGCATATTACACGATTTCGGACATCGTTTAAAGCCACATCTAAGATTATACCAAATAAATCTTTTAGACAAAACTTATTTTGTTTTAAGCACAGATTCATAATTGGCAAAAAAAATGGGGGGTCCCATTGAAAATTCCAAAGGGATCCCCTGGATCCCCAACAAGGGGACCGGGGGGCCCTTTCCTTTTCACGTAATTTAAAAGGCAAGTTGATAATATTATTTTTCATTATAATAATTTTTACGATTTACCATTTATTTTAAAAGATATGGAACGAATCATGATAAATGGACACCCTGTATGTATATGGGAGTCTAAATACTTGTACATCTATACAATCTATGTAGACTGGTCATTTGTTTGATTCATTTTCTATGACGGTTTCAGCATTCGCGGATGAGCGCCGTCGTCCATTATAATAATGAAATAATTGTTCAGATCGGAATTTAAGATTGAGGAGATATTTATAAACCCATTATAAATTACCGTACACTTATATCGAGGATCTGTAATCATTTATTTAGACACTGACATATTTAAACAGTGGAAAAAATAAATAGATCTTAATGAAGTTGTCGCTAGATGCTCCTAGAAGGGCAATTAGGCACAACTATAGGACTTTGAAAACTGCAATCATTGTAATGTGTTTTCTGGTTCGTCTATTATAAACGTACTTTCCAACATTGCATTCATAAAGTATACCTCGCGTTCCAAGAAGATGAGTTTCGAATGCATATGCCATTATGTTAATGTTCTTGGAGATAATTTTCAAAACGAAAAAAAAAAAAAAACCACATGCAATTAATTACACAAGCACAAAGATTTCTGATGGTCCAATTCAGAACTAAAACTTAAAAAGTTTAACTTTCTGAAGAGAACAATGTAAATTAACAATCAATATGTACTGTAGCCTACATGTAAATGTTTGGGAGATATATCCTGGATTAAGATTAACTTTGACCCTTTTTATTTATATGTACATGCAAGTCATCATCATTGCTGAACTACGTCTCTCAAGAGTCGAATTACAGTAACATTTTGTAAACAATTAAAATTATAACAAAAATATTGGTTACTAATATAAAATTAACAATTTTTCAAAACAAAGTGTGTGTTTTCTGCAGCCCCAGAAATAGTTTTATGTTAAAATATTGCAGGATAGCACAGCTTTGCCTTCGGTGTTATTTTTTTCCCAAAAAGGTCCGTATATGATTTGAAATAAGGCAGCAATATTTCAGGCAGAACTGGGAATGAAAAGTGCATCTGATCTAAGTACTAAAGTCCATCTGCTTCAATCTCTGATTTCAAAACCATCACTCGAGCATTCAGTTTTCCGCACGTTTTTGGTCGTTTAACGTTTTAAAAATGTATAACGTTACAGATGCGCTGTAAAAAAGCAAACTGTTATTCACAGAAAAAAAAGTAAAATAAAAAAAGATGCAGCGCCATTTTAGTTTTGATTCATGCTTGTTTTTGTGTCCGATGTCCATTTCGATGCGAAACGAGTGCCGATTTGACTGCTCTTCTGCAAATAATCATTTTTTTTCTCTGCAATTTGACGACTTCTGCAAATAATCGGTTTTTCTTTCTCAGCAATACGGAGTTCCTGGTGGTACAGTAAAACCTGGAAAAGTGACCACCTGTTTATGTTGACCACTTTTTAGTGCATTGTTTTTTCTAGTGTACATTTCCTTCATAAAAATTCTCTGTATAGTGACCAGTTACCACCTGTCTATCGTGTACAGTGACCGCGGTGTGTGCTGTCTTTTTAGCAATTTTTACATTGCCAATGCACCTTAAAAAGTGACCGGATAACAGATGAGTCACGTTACATTTTGCTTTAACCCTTGGACATGATGATTCTGTACTTTTTTGGTTTTGTGTTTTTTCACTACGTGAATTGCAATCTACATGTATAAGTGCAGTGTACATGTTCATTATTTTAATTTAATTCAGGCAGTCTTTGTATAGTGGCCACCTGTTTACAGTGACCAACTTGGCATTTTTTTTGGCTGTCACTCTTAACAGGTTTTATTGGTTTTAATCATGCATAATGGTAAGTTTTACTTATACATTAAGTACAGTATGCCATGAATGATCACAACAAAGTGCAGTTTTCCTAGAGAGAACTGAATGTTTATGTATAACCTTCAATTAAACAAATATTTTAGATAAACGAAACTGAAAATACGTTTCCATTAAAAATTTTATTATGCATTCTTAGTTTCAACAAACAAAAGGAAATGCTGCAGTTAATTAAACTACGATTTAACTTTGCGTACAAATATGAATTTAGACCTTAAGAACTGCAGTTTAATTACGAACAAACTGCGGTTTTACTTGGCAGTTTTGACGTATCGTAAATCTTCGCTTATGACCTCCTGTTTCGTGAATTCACGAAACTCTTAAAATCCCAACATCCTGACTGAAGTCGAAACTTATTTACTATTCAAGTAGGAAGAATAGCTAACACTTTGTTACTTCCTTGACAAAGAGAAACGAAATCTATTATACTCTACATCGTATATCAGAAATGTAAACTCGTATAAGTTGTCGAGTAAATCTTATAATTAGCAGCATTTTGGCAGTAGCGCATGCCGGATATGTAGGACAATTTATAGCCTCATCGAATTATTTGTGTCATTTGGATTTTTACAGTCATTTTCTCTTTTGTTCTTCTTGATACAAGAGACGGTCAAAAGTTAACATTTGATATTAACAATTTAAACCAGGAACCAAAAATTGACATAAATTTGTAGACAGTTATACATGTAAGTTAACGAAAGTAAATCTCCCTCGCGTTAATTTTTAAATTCAACAAAAGTTTCATTTTTACCTGAGGTTTCAGGATTACCCCAGAAATTTCATTTTCAACTTCCCTGACTTTTCCAGGGAAGACGTGATAAACAAAACGTGAAAAACAAACTGTATTTACTACACAAAACACATAATTTTGACTCTACCTATTTTACGATGTCTTCTACGCTCTTCGAAGGGGATCGGATACGATATAACACTTGACCAATGGTCAAGTACAAGATTCCTATGGCTCCATGTTGTGCAGTAGGCTTACAGCGATTAGGCGTCAACGTTTTCTTCCAGTTGTCCATGGTCTAAGTTTTTAGTTAAAGTTCATACGTAGCACAGTTCACGTACATTAAATGTACTTCACCGGAACCATCTTCCTTGGAAGTTGAAGAAGAAGCTTCCTTGAAACTTCCTTCCCCAAAAATGTGGATTCCTAAAGTAATGAAAAATGCGGAAAATTTTTACTATAGGAAAACAGAAAATTTTGCAAATTTTTACTCGGAAAACGTGTCCATTTTTGCAAATCTGTATTCCGAAAATGTGGAATTTTTTGCAAATTTCTACCCGAAAAATGGACCCTGAACTAGAAGCATTAATTTAAGATCGCCATGACTGCATTGAATTTCCCTGACATTTTCAAAATGAACCATTCTTCCCTGACTTTTCCAGGCTTTCCAGGTCTGGGGGAACATGTTCACTGTGAAATTCTCATTTCCTGGCTAGTTATCATCGTATCTATAGGCAAAAACTTCACAGTACCGGTATTGAAAATATTTAAATTCGTAACCAAGTCGATCTTCGAAAAATTCCCACATACAGTACAGTAAAAACTCAATTTTATGACCTAATTGATGCAAGGGGTGTTTCATAAAATCGAAAATTTCGTAGAATCGAGTTTGACATTCAAAACAATAGAAAACCAATTTTTAAAAAAAAAATAGGAAACAATTAGTCAATGAAGTTTTGTATTTTATCACATTACATGTTCATGTACATGTATATCACTTTTGTTGAGCAGGTTTGAAAAAATCATGAATCTTCTTCCGTTTCACCATTTTTAATTTTTTTTTGTCAAAGTCAAATTCCTTATGTTTATAGTTGAAATAGCTGGCTGCTACGAGCAGGCCTCAAACAAGGTACCCTATAATGTATTTAATTAATTTTCCCAAGGTTGAGGCCTGCGCCAGCCAAAATACGCACGGTGTGGTCGGCAGAAGCCTCTTTCATAAAACAGAGTTTTCATATAATAGAGGATCATAAAATCGAGTTTTTACTGTACACTTGTTACATGTATATGAGCTGGTTAGCTGGTTATTTTTTTTAAATATATACACTATAGAAGTTGTAAATTTATAGGAAAGTTTTATTAATAAATGATGAATTTAAATAAAATTGAATACTCTTTTTGTTTGTTGGAAATAGGAAAATGGTATGCGATTTTTGGTTTGAAATGGATAATTCGGAGAGATTTAAATGTTTCCTTTACAAATGTTGGTTTAATATTGCTCCGGTCCTTCACAAGTAGCATGGATTGTCCGCGTAGGTGGCGGCACTGTCCAATTATTTTCGCCCATGCAGCATATAGTTGAGGCATTGTTTACTTCTCGCTCGGTTTCACCTATAGCGTAGCAATTTTGATCGTTTAGTTTTTTTTATTATTTTTCGGTATCAACATCCTCGTCGTAGACCGGCTGATGCGATGGCGATCATTATTTATTTACAGCCCTTCGGCAACATAAAATATCTCAATTAAAACGAAATTATTGTCGGATGACGGAGCATATGGAACTGAAAATGTTACATCTTTTTTTTTTATTTTCCATTGCACCTTATTTTCAGACTGCTCGGTATATTAATGATCGAGTAGTGTTTGTGCTGTACCTCTCATAACATCCGTTATACAAAACGTGTTAATTGGTGATTTGTTTAGTGGCAAAGAATGGATGAAAAATGACAATTTTTTTTTATTTGCTCGTTATTTCCAGCTGCATTTTAAAATATATGATTTGCACCTGCTTGGATTATCTTACCAAAAAGTCTATTGGCCTCTTTTTATTCTTGGTCTCTGACTCGGATAATGAGCTTTTAATTACACACTTGGCTTAAATGCGTTTGCCACCACGCACATCCAGAGGGCGCTGCAATTGGATGTGTTCTAGAGAGCCTATATAGGCTCTCTAATGTGTTCGTGACGTGACGTTACATCTTGGACAACGTTTTGAACGTTCTGTAGATTTACATTACATGCATGTACATGTTCACGTAATGCAAATCTACAGAACGTTAAAAATGTGTATCTCCGAGTTGTAAACCCGTACATGTATATTAATGTAAAATAATGTTAAATTTTGCGTTATAAATTAGTTTGTTTTAAACGAGCAGTTTAATTTTCCAAAGCAGAATTGTTTTTTTTTTCACCTTCCATTATTTACGATGTCAGGGTTGCCACTTTCTGGAAAGTCTGGAAAGTCAGTAAATGTCAGGGATTTGAAAATGTGTCAGTAAATGTCAGTGAAAATGTGAAATATGTTTGAAAT
>JAQGBX010008206.1:0-10712 GCA_034698745.1 Megaphyllum sjaelandicum
GATGATCCCCTCTGCCACATGGTACTATGTACTGACTGCAGAGTAAAGAATAGAATAGAATAGAATAGAATAGAACCATGTGCAACGCAATGCTCCAATGGCCCAATCAACATCTTTTTCTCGAAGCAGCCCAGACACTGACCACAAACCTCAATGCGAGTGGATTTTTGTGTGTCGTGAGTTATATCGCCGAGAAGAAATCTCTAGGTTATGGGTCTCTAGGTTCACAAATGTTTGGTTTGTTATCAATAATTAAACTTCTTCTAAAATTTGTACGCTCGTATCTTTGCGCCTACTAGAAGTTCTTCGTAATGTTTTGACAATTATATAAGTTTAAAATAGGGCTAACATTTAAGTATTAAAGTCACAAATGAAAGAAAAATTAAAAAAAAAAATGATTTATGTTTAGGGGCGAATTGTTCAACAACAAGGTTTTTAGCTGAAAAAATGACCGGTAACATTTGTTACAAATCTGTCATACAGTATATAATAATAATAAATGTTTGATCACCTTATTTAATTAAAGAAAAATAAAGTCAATTAAAGTTTTAAGATGGCGTCAATTGTGGGACGTTTAGCTATCCATATTTTAAAATATTTGAAACTGATTGCCAAAACTTTAGACGGAAGGAACATTAGCAAATTAAGATTTATGTAAATTTCATGTTTATGTTCTAAACTAAAATTTGTAATTATGGTAGTTTTCACGGCAAGTTTGACAAATTTTTCCGCTTTTCAGATAGGTTAAAAAATCACTGGATATCACACTTCGAGAGTCATTACTTTGATATCACTAACATTAATTAATTTCTAATGTGTAAAACAAACGTTTTTGGATATTACAAATAAAGATGACTTAGAAAATGACTCCTTAGTCATATATAGAAACTACAAGCTAATTCCCCTTAAAATTTTAATTTTCAACTTCCCTGATTTTTCCAGACTTTAAAAAAACTTTCCCTGACCAATGACAACGTGAAAAATTAACACTGGGAAATATTTTTAAAAATTTACTAACGACCATTTTTACTTTGAAAATTTTTTATCAGAAAAATGTGGAAAATTTGTACTCCGAAAAAAGTTAAAAATTTTGCAATTTTGTCCTCAAAAAATGTAAAAAGTTTGTACTCTGAAAACCAGAGAGATTTGCTAATTTGTACGCGGAAAACGCGGAAAATTTTGCTGATTTATACTCGGAAAACGTGGAAAATTTTGCAAATTTGCTCACGGAAAACGCGAAAAATTTGCAAATTTGTACTCCGAAAACGTGGAAAACTTTGCAAATTTGCACTCGGAAAACGGGAAAAATTTTGCAAATCAGCGCTAGGAAAACGTGAAAAATTTGCAAATTTGTACTCCGAAAACGTGGAAAATTTTGCAAATTGGCATTCGAAAAACGTGGAATTTTTTTTGCGAATCTGTACTCCAAAAATGTGGACATTTTTTTGCAAACTTCTACTCTGAAAATGTTCCCTGAGCTAACCTCGTATACGTACTAATTTTGGATCGCATTGACTACATTAAATTTTCCTGACTTTTCCTGGTCATTTTCAATTTTCCTGACTTTTTCAGGTTTTCCAGGTCTGGGGAAACCCTAAACTATTTTTTTGCCGTAGCACTATGCCTTTATCTCGAGTTATGTTCAAAATGGGATACTATTATAGTATTGGTACAATGACGTCATCGTAGTAAATGATTACGTCATTTACTTTAATTCTGCTAGGGTTATTTATGGAATTATGAAGATTATATTATTCATTAAAATTATTATAATGGCGTCATTATTAAATTCTAATAATGACGTCATTTATAAAAAAATTGACAATGCTGGCAATCATTAGAATTGTGTTGATGCCGATAGTTTTTGTAAAATTCTGGTGATGATGTCATGATGTATTATTCCGTAGATGCATGACTGCTTTCATTAATTGGAAGCATCTACTGCAAATTTTAAACCATTAGTATGTACACGTAACTCCACATCTACAATACTAATTAAGTGTCACTTAATTGTAAAGATTATAACTGAGTTCTAGCTCCTAATATCGTATTTACCCCAATATATCTTAGTTACCCCAGAAATTATATTTTTAACTTTCCTGACTTTTCCAGGTTTCAAAAACTATTTTCTTGACCAATGAGAACGTGAATAAATGACATTGGAATTTTTTTTTTAATTTTTTGCTGACAGTTTTGCAAATTACCGTATTTTCACGACTATAAGACTCTAGGGACTATAAGACGCACCTTAATTTTTAAGCAATTTTTTAAAAAAAAATATCATTTTTACCATTTTTATTATTACCGTAGATTGCAAAGCCCGACTAAATGAAATCTTAGTTTATAAAACTAAATTGACCTTTAAAGTCTCTGAAAATCATCATCTGAACTTTCTTCTTCTTCCTCTTCATCGTCATCCTCTTCATATATGAGATGGTCTTCATTGCCATCAAAATTTTAAATCAAACATTTCGAGTATAAGACGCACCTAAATTTTGGAGGCAATTTTTTGATGTAAAAATTGCGTCTTTAATACAGTATAGTCGTGAAAATATGGTAGTCCTTTTTGGTTTTTAGTGGCGCCATCCATTGGCCGAATTGGCAAACTAAAAATGGGCATCGTAATATGAATAATAAGAATAACCATCATTTACGAGTCATAGCGTGAACACTGAACAAGGCATATGTTGGACGTTAGCAATTAATGCCTGGAAAATGTTTGTTAAGATGTGCATGTACATGTACTGTACAAGTATAGTAATAAAACCGTGATTTATGATGAATAATAATTGAAACTGAATTACGATTTATAATGAAGCAAGTTGAACTACAGACACTCGTTTATAATAACTTAGATTGCTAAGAACACGCATCTAAAGCTTTGCAAAACTGCAGTTACACAAAATTCCCCTAAATTTTCACAAAAACCGTAACTTGCATGCTACCATTAAAACGTTTATCTAATATATGAAATAGAAAACGTGTGGTCGTGTGGTGGTGTGGGTGCAGGGTGATCGTGTTTGTGGGGGTTTTAGGGGCCATTCAAAAAGGACGTTTGTGTGTGATTTAGGGGTAATTCAAAAAGGACGTGCATGTGGCTTAGGGGTCGTTTAAAAATGACGTGCGTGTGTGTTTTAGGGGACGTTCGAAAAGGACGAGCGTGTGTGGTTTAGGGGCCGTTCAAAAAGGACGTGCGTGTCGTTTAGGGGTCATTCAAAAAGGACGGGTGTGGTTTAGGGACCATTCAAAAAGGCGTGAGTGTTGTTTAGGGGTCGTTCAAAAAGGACGAGTGTGTGTGGCTTAGGGGCCATTCGAAAAGGACGTGGGTGTGACTTAAAAGTAATTCAAAAAGAAAGCCATTACCTAGGTCAATGTTTATGATTACTTTAATTTTCCTCGGGCAACACCAAGCAATTCAAAAAGGACGTTCATGTCTCTTTGGGGTTATTAAAAAAACGTGCATGTGACTAAAGGGGTCATTCAAAAAGAACGTTTTTTGTGACTTAGCTCAAAAAGGTTTAAAAAGGACGCCATTACCCAGGTCAATGTTTATGATTTTTTGTTTAATTTTCCAAAAATATTCAAAAAGGACGCCATTACCCAGGTCAATGTTTATGATTTTTCGTTTAATTTCCCACGGGCAACGCCGGGCTTTACCGACGAATCGATCGGTATATGGTGAGTTTTTTAAGTACAGCCCGGGCAAAGCCGGGCCTTCCCGCTAGTAATTCTATAAAACACATAATTATAATTTGTTTTTAAAACCACATTTATTTAATGTAAGATTATTTATATAATTATGTATCATAGATCCGTTTTAATGTACAGCTGATAAAATAATTCTGGAAACAATAAGCCAATAGTAGGTAAATTAAATGGTAAAATACAGTACACAAAATGAATAAATAACATTTAAATTAATATTTTTGTTTGGTAAATTATGAGCTAAAATGACTCAAAATCTTACCAATGTAGCAAAAACTATTCGGTCTTTTTCAATCCTAAACTTAAATCAGCATAATTAATTAGGCAAAAAAAATTAGCCAGAAATCAGGAAATTCATTCCTGCATCCTTATGAGTGTGTGTACTTTTCTGCCAAAAAATAGTTTTTATTCATTTAAAATTTATTAATTTCATGTAAGATTTTTATGGTTTCATAAACATTGTTACATGTTACATAGACATAAGTGTTATTATAAATGTGCTTAGGACAATCTACTCAATTTAATATAGTGCAAAACAAGTTTCATGGTATTCCCATACTTATTTATCAAATGTATTATGCACATGCATATACAGTATATGTATGTATATGATATTTATCATCATCATTATCTTGTACCTTTGAAACATCATTTTGTGTTAACTTATTCGAAGTTATTATTTGCAACGTTAAATTTAAGCTATCCATCACTAAAAATTCAAATTGCACGGCTTTTTTTGCCCATTTTATGTGTTCGCTTTCTCTCACTAGGTGGCGCAGTGTGTTTATTGTGCATGCGCAACAAAACCTGAAAAGGACTATTTGTACACTAGGAATAATTACATCTAGTTCATTTCTGATTTTCTTCTTTCAGCTCTTGTATAACAATTTGAAGAAATGCATACGTGTAGTTTTATTTAACCATGCAGTTTTTATTGCTGCCATTTACGATGATTAATTACGTCATTTTCTCAAGAAAAAGTATTTGTGGAATTTCACCCAGATAAATGGCCCACATTTTATTCTCTTATTATTGATATGCTGGTTAATTCTACGTTTTTAGAAATATTTTTTTTACTACTCGCACAGGTAAGTTGATCAAACGCTAAGAAAATCATGCTACACATGTACAGTCTAGAGGTTAAAGCCGGCCATAGGGAAAGAACACGTTGAATGCATATTGCTGACGTTATAGCTGACGGCACAGTATACATAATATAAGTAAGTTCACTCGCCGCATTTTTGGGTGAATTTTTCCTTGCAAAAAAGTGGTGACTGGTCGCGAGTGAACCAACCTACTTATATGAACCTACTGCAGGGCTGTGCTGACGGCTACAATGTTCGATTAAATCTCATCAAGTTCAGTCCATAAATTATATAGTATTTTTGTTTGTTGTTTGATCCGAAAACAGACTTATGCCTCACCTTGTAGTAAGCGTCAGCAATAATCGTTCGACGTGTTCTTACCCAGTCCCCATGCACGAGGAAAGTTATAACTGGAAACTTGGCAAATTTAGGCATGTCCGAAAAGTCAAGCGCATATTTCTGAGCATTTTACTAACCGTAGCTTTTAAAAACAAAAATTTCAAACTGAAAGTAATTAGACTTCATTTATGTTTCTATAATTGGCAAATTAAAACATTTCATTTCTTGTAATTCACTTTCTAAAAAACAGAACTTTTTGCACATGCCGACCATTCTCAAGAATTTTCCTCAACTCAATGATAATTACGACTGGCCGTAGACCGAAACATTAGGGGTACTAAAACAGAAGGATCGTACTTTGGTAATCGTGAGATTAACTAATTACAAAAATACTCATGGTTAACGTTGTTTCTTAAACAAATAAATGCGTTCCTTTTGCACATGTGACTTCGTTCATGTCAATGTATGATTCGCAATATTCTCCCTGCGCATTTCAATTTTGCAACGAGATTTTGCAATAGAGATGAACAAAAAGAAATAAACGTCAGAAACCACCTTTACTAAATATGATGCAACTACTACAAATATATCAAGTTTATTAAAAGTTGAGCAAATAACGAAAGAGAAGACGAGATCAACGAAATTTAAATCTGCCCCATGTTTTGTCTCTATAGTCACCTCATCAATTTCGTCAAACGACCGGATGACTTTAGATTGCAAAATAAGGTGCAACCTGACGTCACCCGCCAACCACGTGAACAGTATCATTTATTGGTCCACGGCTCCACGCAGTTTAATCACGTACTATACATTTCGTCAGAGTTTAGCAAATGAATTGTGAGCATTAATTGGTAAATAATGCTTCGAATGATATGGAAACGTGCAGATGCTGTTGATTACCTGCTGACACTCGTTCTGGAGCTAGTTTCTCTGTCTGCAGGGTTTTGTTGAACCATTTTCATGGGATATTTAATGATGGGCAAGATGGATTTCTAAGACAAATAAGACTATTTTCGTCACGATCACATTTTAACTACCCATAAAATGCGTCATATATATTCGCGTTTTAGATAATATATTGTTCAAATTACTTTTTTCGTTATATCACCGGATGTGAAGATCGAGGGTCGACTATATTGGTGACCAGATAACATCTCCAAGTAAAATCGGGGTTCATCAGAAAAAAGTGTGTAAGAATGTTCGAAATTTTTAAAATGGTTCAAATTTTTGTAAATAGTTCGAAATTTTGAAATACGTTGGAAATGTTGCAAATTTGTCCTCAGAAAAAGTTTCAACTACTCTACTGTATATGCATGGAAACTCCCAATAAACGCAAATTCGTCACACTGACTGAGAAATATTGAATGTATTTCGTGAGGCAAGATCAAAGCGTATTTTCTAAAGTTTTTGAGTAGGGTACCCTTTGGGAGTCCACTTCGACGTCTAATTGAACGTAGAAAAAACGACAAACAATAAACAAAAAGCAACTGAATGGGCATGGTGCTCCTTCAGTGGAATATTGAATTATCAATTAATTTTTTGGTGAATCTTAATGCCCCAATTGAACATTAAGATTCTATGCAATTTTGTTAAAAATAACGTGTTTCTACACTGATACATTTAAGGCCTTGCATTAATGAGATTCTCTTGTGTTTTTTCCTCAGAATTTTGCATCATCCATTTCTATACAAACATATTCACAAGAGACATCATGAATGGACAGCCCCAATTGCGATATCCTTCTTCTACACTCATCCTGTTGAACACATCTTTGCAATACTGGTGATCCTTTTGTGTAATTAACTAAAGGCACAACATCTAACTATCAGAAATGTCTTCTTTTTTTAAATTTATTTTCATCACAGATTCCATTCCTCGTCGGGGTTTATGCAAGACGTGCTCACATAGTGAGTGCTTGGCTTTGGACCGTACTAGCAATAGCCATAGGGATGAATGAGCATTCAGGATATCATTTTACATTAATAGCTTCTACGGAATTTCATGAGTTCCATCACAATAGGTAAATGTCATCAAATTCACAATTTAATTAAAATTCACCGCAATACCATTTTTTTCCAATTTTGTTTTTAATTTCCCCATGCAAATCAATCACGTAAATAATAATAAAATCTACCGCATGTCAACGGGGTTGTTTTGAAGTGATCATAACGTCACCTGATTACTGATTTTTGAATGTAAAAATATGAATTCAAATGAATAAAGGAAACGTTTGTTACATTAAATTATCAACCAATTTTAAATTATTAAAAGACAGGCGAAGTTAGGTCTTCAGTAATTTTTTATAATTGTAAATTTTAAATCAGATTGGTGGATGCCAAATTGCATTTACAGAATTCACTATAAACCCCAACATAAATTATATTTTAAAACCCATTCAACTTTAAATTCATATACGAGCATTTTCGCTAATACATGTTTCTCTGACAATTGCTATGTATTTAAGATACAATCATAATTATGAAAGCCATTTGACACAAAGATGTTTAATTCTTGGCATTGGTATTGGCATTGGGAATTTGGGAGTGTTAAAGTCCTCCCACATGTGAATCGCCATGTAAACTTTATTTCGTTTTTATGCTAATACATTTTTGTTTATGATTTAGTTTTAATCAGAATTATGGCCTAGTCGGACTGATGGATTAGATTCATGGCACTGACGAGGATTTCCGAAAGAGCATCGCAAATAAAAGACATTTTTGCTACTGGGGTTCAGAAAAGTTATTTCCAGAGCAAGTCGTTGAAGTTAGTATAAAGAGCTGCAAAATGTCAACCATTGGACCTATGAAAAATCGACCTAACAAATAAAAAACACTAAAATCTCTAGTTTCACTTTGTATTGAGGCAATACAGCCAATGGTATTCGAAAATGATTGTCATTAATATAAGCATGGCCATGCTAATACATTTACTAGAATACTTGTATTATGTTATAACTGTATGCTTTGTTTTCTGGCGTTGTAATTAGGAGCCGTCTGGACATATGTACATGGGTATGATCTCGTAGGTCCATTTTTAAATTATGTAATGTAATTTTCCACTCGGTTATTTATTGAATAAATATTAAATAAACAATTATCCTGATGAAATACGCTATATCATAGAAGAAACTTTGGAGAAATGTTATATGCTCTGCAACACTGTTTTTGTAACTACGTTCCAAAGTATTAATGGGCTCCAGTGGTCATTTGACCGAATTTCTTCAGAACAAATTTTGAATTTGAGCAGCATCTAGGAAGCTACAATGAATGCATAGATACAGAGTGAAATATTATACTGTAGTTATCGATGCATTAATAATAAGAAATTCAAGGAAGTATGCATACAATTTCGAATAATTGTACAGTTGATAAGTGATTAGTCATGTCAATTTGATCAAAAGGTTCTTTTTATAATTTTTTTTTATTTGTATTTATTTATATCGGCAAGGGTCATCACATTTTCTAATGTTACAATGCATATAAAGTTTTATCGTGTTATTCTTTTTATAGAGCATTTACTGCTCAGTCTGGACAATCTGCCATGCCTTAACTCCATTTAATAGGCCTACTAATAAAAGATCAAAAAGAGGCAAATAATCATTTTAAGGAGAATGTGGGCTGCGTTTAGCAATCAAGAAAGGTTATGTGTATGAAGACGTCATTTGCTCGTCAAATATCGTCACTATATACGCGTACGGTGTATACATATCATATATCACTATATATATCAATATAAATTCTAGGGTGAATTCTTGTTGAGTATACGTTTTTTTTTTAGTACTATGTGATACATGGGAAGCAGCGTATTTTAAAAAAACCAACTTGGAAATTTCTCCAGCGTAATTTCATTTTAAATATTATTTATCCCAAGTGAAGCATGCTTGGAAAGATCTTTAAAAGACAGTCTGCCAATGCTATATTAGTACTTACTTCACCATTGGATGTTTATTTCTGGTCAGTATTTGTCGCCGCGGTATATTACTTCATCTCCAATTTCTTGAAACGGTAAGTAAATGACTGCAACACATATATGCATGCTCTTCAAGTAAATATCATATCGGTAATTATTTTAGGCATTCTAAATCGCTAATGTAGTTGTACGTGTAAAAGTAAAAGTAAAAGTAAGAATAAGTTTTTTCGATTTTGAACATAAAACCACGCTTAACGACCAATTCGGAACAAATTTTACAAATATCGTAACAAAATCCGCACATTATTAAAAATTAGCATAAACTTTAAAATACTTTGAAACATTGACAAGTTTTGTGATATTGTGTACAATTTTTATAAAATATGTACATAGATAGTTGGTTGTGTTGCATTATATGTAACTTTTGCCCTCCTGAATTTAGGCTACAATTGGGTTGAGCCTTAACTTATATGCTTTGTGAATTTTCAAAGATGCTTCAAGGTATACAGTACAGTATGTCGGGATAAATTCACGTGATGCTTGGGGGAACAGCTAAATAATGCTCAGTAGACAACTAATATAGGCAATACCCTAGTGGAAATTCCCATACAGTCTCATACGAAAATTCAATGAGACTAATGGGATTAATGGGTCCCATTTAAGTCTGTGTGAGAAACTAATGGGTTTCTATGGGGTCCCATTACCAAAGTCTCATAGATCTCCTGCTGCAAGTGGGTGTGTCATCTATTCGAGCTATATACCAATGAGCAAACGGGAGCACGTTTACACGAGTTGAAGATCTGGCCCCTGTACTTGTGCGCTTTCTGTTCTACTAATGGCGCATTCGAATCGTCAATCTGGTGTACACCGAGTGTAGGGTAAAAGGTGAGGCATAAGTCTGTAAAGTCTTTTTGCGCCTGCTGCCTGCAATAGTGCCGATCGAGTTAACAGACGTATGCCTCACCTTGTAGCCTACACCAGGTGTACACCAGATTGATGATTCGAATGCGCCATAAGATCCGAATACCTTCCAGCACCAGCTACAAATACACGTGTTTACAGTTGTACTTCTGCTCCCACCTTAATTTAATTCACTCTGCTCATCGTACATGGCTCAGCCAATCAGAATGAAGGATTTTTTGGAATTTTCCCACAACAATTTACGGGCCCAAACCACCGTAAACCATTCCAGCCTACGGTGATCTACAACCACCTTTGTAAAATATCTGAGTACCGCTATTATGAAGAGTTCTACGAAATGAGTGTTCTGCTGTACATGTAATGATCACAAATTTAAATTATCTAAGCGAATTACCTACCAACTGCGAAATTACATGAGCCCAACTACTCAGATTTTAGAAATTCAGAGAGGGAGTGCGGCCAGAGTAATTTTGATGAAGGATTTGAAGTGCTAAAAATTTTGCGGATTGCATTAAATGAAATATATTTTTTTTTACAGGCAGTATGATAAGTTCTACGACTTCTGTAATGGCAACGAACTTGCAATCATTCTTATCGGTGAGCAAGTCTATCTTTATCATTGCTTTTTGTTTTAAAGACTAGTGAATGGGTTAGCATTCTCGTCTTGCATTCGGTTGGTTGGTTGGTTGGTTGGTGGATTGTTAACGTTGGCCTATTTCTGCACACGAGGGCTAAACACCAACGCCAGGGGAT
>JAQGBX010008207.1:0-10711 GCA_034698745.1 Megaphyllum sjaelandicum
AATGGATATAGTATGGTACCCTATGAGCGGCTCAGCCCTCCCTTGTACCCTATCTATTATTATTCTATTCTATTCTAAAAGCTTGAGACTGTCGAGGAACGTTTCTCCCAAAAGGCAGTGATTGAGCCACTAGCGCCGTCTATCATGATGTGTACGAAACGTCATATTTTCAAATGTAAGGCGCGAATTATCGTAAATTCAAATTCGCATTTTAGTTTTTAAGTTCAATGAGAGAAAAAGTAATTAAAGTGTACGCGAGTTAATGTATTTCATAGCGAGCAGGAAAGTGTATTAGAAGAATTGACACATAATTAACAGCCTGAAAACGCTGTTAATTACGTTCAGAGATCTTAAGGTTTTTTCCATACTACTATCATAAGTAAGTTAGCCGAAAAATTAAAACATTACGAAATTCGTATAAATTTAAGTTAATTTAAGCATTTGCTCGCATTCGTTTCTGAAATTTCGAATTCGGATGAATTATCCGGTGAGTTACCGAACCGTTAGTTTTTAATCTCTCGTTAAGTAGACAATTTCTCATCACCTTAATTTGATTAATTTTTCAGATAATTCGAAGAAATTGTCGCAAAATTAGTTGAACGAATTACCTTTTTTGGATGATGAAGATACTTTGAAGGACTTAAATTGTTGTTATTGCGAATCCTTGGCTATTTATCATTGCATGATTGCACGGCCAATTGCTAACTCGTGTTGTGTAATTATTGTTATTTGCGATGTTTCCACTCTCTTTGTCACAAATGCAAAACGATGATTAAGACAGTAAAATTGGGTTCGGTTAGATTTCGTAAGAAATTTATAGTAGCCTACACATCTTGAAACTGTGTTCATTATTGAGTTTTATTGTTTTGTAGAGACGTGAAGAATGGGATTTTGACAGAAAAGCACTAGAGTTAAATAAGATGTGCAGATGTAAAGACAAATTCATATTAAGATATTATTTGGTAAGGAAGTGTTTACCATTTTAATATTAAACCTTATGAAGTTAGATTCGTTTTAGCAGTTTGGGTGAAATTGACGAATCATCAAAAAATTACAAATTAGTTTTTTTAATTTCATAAGTTGAATTACCGTTTTATTTTTCATTAAATTTCGTAAAATTTCATTTTTAATGCAAATTTGGCAAAAGTGTCCTTCGTCAAATGGCAAACTGTACCTTAAATCTGTAAAACTTACCAGTGTTTTCCAATATTTTGAGCTTGAAAAAGTTTCGTCATTTTTTTAAAAATGTAGAATATTATGCAAAATTTCTGTAAAGTTTGACAAAGTTAAATGATATTTACAACATCTACATTCATTTACTTAAAAATTGAGTGTAATTTTTCATTAATTATTTTGAAAAAGGAAATATTAACAACAGGTAGGCCAATTCTTGTCGACATATTCACCTAAATTAGTTACATAAAAATTCTATTTATGTATTGACAGAATCGCATCCTAAAATGCAGATTCTATACAAAAAAGCTTTTGCCAAAGGTTTATAGACCACATCCAACAGCTGTCATTAAATTTAAAACAGTTCGAAGACAAGAATGAATGATCCGAGGTTGTTTTCGATATTAAAGCATACTATAAATACGAGAAATGGTGAAATTAGTGGAAACAGAGAACAGGAAGCACAAATATGTTCCAGAAATTAATTAATTGTTAATTAAAATAATTAGTGACAACCATTTTTAGCATTTTCCTGTTGGAGGGCTTTATCGACTTGATTTTCTCGATACAATTTTGGTAAATGTTCATCGGTCAAAAATTTGCAAAGCTTAACTTGTTTTTCTAGTTATGAACATTTTTGGCATCAAGTGGTCGGAGATCAAATTAATGAAGGAGTAGACACGACTATCAGCGTTTAATCAGAAACGACGTTTCGGCACACACGTGCCATTTTTCAAGTTTATTCTGCACAATCCAAAAATATAGTTAAGTTTACACACATTAATTAGAAAAAACTAACCTAGCACACCTCAAATCTCATGTCAAACTAACATAGCAAATGCCTAAAAACGCCAAAAAAACTCATGTAAACCGGCACTGCAGAAGTGCCCAATTTCGGGTAATACTAAGGGTTCTCACAGCAAGGATGCCAAAGGGAAGTATGAGAGAGTGAACCGTTAAAACCAGTTAAAGTTAAATTTAAATTCAAAATTACTTTAGAAACATTAAACTTAAAAACCTCCCAAGCAAAATGAAGAATATGCAACATACTAGAGCTGCAGCTTCCTGTCAGACCAAGAAAGCTTAACTATATTTTTGGATTGTGCAGAATAAACTTGAAGAATGGCACATGGGTGCCGAAACGTCGTTTCTGATTAAACGCTGATGGTCGTGTCTACTCCTTCATTAATTTGATCTCCGACCACTTGATGCCCAAGATGGTCAGAAATTTATCAATGACGACATTATCAGAAGTTTAATAAATTACGTCATTATAAGCATTTTTACAATTGACGACATCAATCATTAGAATTTAACAAATGACGAAGTCCTTCGTCAGAATTTTACAAATAACGAAATCGTTTATCAGACTTTTATGAATGACGACGTCATTGATAAGAATTTTACAAATGACAACGTCATTCATCAGATCGTTACAAACGACGTAATCATTAATCAGAATCATAACGTTATCATCATCATACAGATATATATGAAGCGATCGTTTACTCCGATGACATTTTCATCAGAATTATAATGAATGGCGTTATTATTTACGATATGATTACGTCAATCATTAAAAAGTACCTTTTTGGTACAAATCTGAACTTCAGTACCTAACTTCTTATCCAAAATTCGGAGAAAGACGTATACAGTACGTAGTGCTAATTAAAAAATATATATTTCATCCTCGGTGCAAATAATCAAATATCGACCCCGATTGTTAAGTTTAAAAAAAAATCAAATTTTCACATATCCAGCAGTCCTAAAGCATGTTTTGCACAAGGCATCCCTGTAGATGGCGCTGCGATTTTTAATTAGTATACATGTACGTGTATTCATTGTTAAAGTGCGATGAAATCTTGAATTCCAGGTGAATGTACATTATATTTGTAGGCCTATATGCCACTTCAAGCGGCAGCGTCGGTAATACAAGTACTAGTTCGCATACATCAGTATGCACACGTACTGTAAATTGTATACGCATGTATTTGCGTCAGTTTCGTGTGGTATAAATGGTAATTCTACGTGCACATTGTAGTTCGGATTTCTACAGATGAGTATACATGTATACCATTGCATTGTTAACATTTCTGGCAATTGTAAACGTATCGACTTTCCTATTGCTCGAATTTATTTTCAATATATCAATTTCGACAATTGTTAAACATTCCTTCGACGACCCTGAATGTTGCATGCTATATATAAATGTGCATCGAATTATTCCGTGAATATTTTGTTTTATAAAATTGTTGTTTAACGCTTTGGGCTTTCATGAGTTTCAGGTATGTACCTTCACTCGAGTATTTGGCGAATATCCATGGGGCATACTGTACAATGTTGAAATGTTCAATCAAAATTGGAGTTAAACGAATATACATATTTATTTTGGTCGTGCACCGCAAATTACCCTAAAGGTATTTCGAGAAACATACATGTGCATTAAGTTTAACACTCCGTTGCTCGCGCTTGTATCTGAGTGATACCGTACATGAAAAACGTATTTTATTAACTTTATAGAGCACTTTGAATAGTTAGCATGTGGGTTTATCCATCTGTCTAACTCAAAATCAGTGAAATTTATTGGCGTTTTGAGATTCAATACAAGTGTGTTACAATTATTTTTAAAATTTTGTATTTGAGTTATATGATTTGCATGTACATGTGTATTGCATATTATTATTATATTGTACATTTTCTCACTTAAAATAAGTGCTCATCTTAAGTTCTCCCAGGCGAAAAGTAGATTTGTGGAAAGTACATTTAGTGAGTGCCCGGAATACCGAGAGAGACTGAGTTTACCAAACGAAACTGTAACCACAACTTTAAAGCTGACAACTGTAATACGAATATTTAATTACAAATGCTTGTATTAACTTGTAGTTTATGATACATATGTTTTGATTAAAACGCATGAAATTTAGTTCATGTTTCCTTCAGTAGCAATGTTGCAAGTTTTTCTTTTTAAATTAAACAAATTTCTACAAAAATCTTAATATGTATCTGACAGATATACTGCACGTACAGATACATGATGGGCAATGCTGTATGGAATTGAAAATTGAGGAACGGAGTGTTAAAGCCTTTCTAAAGCAGTGAAATCTTTGATAGTTTTTTGAAAGTTACATTTTTTTTAAAATAGTCGAGAGACGAATCAAGGAACTAATATTTTAAACGTTTAAACGTTTTAAATATTTTAATATATTAGACGTTAGAATAATCTTCCTGACGACAGTTCAGATTTAACTGTAGTAATAAAAAACTTTAATTGCAGACTGTAGGGTACTGAGTCTGGTACTGAGTTGAATTGAAATGAATTAAACGTCGCGTCGCGACGGTTGCACCAAAATCCGTTTAATTCCATGAAATCTTAAATTTACTGTATAATATGCAAATGCGTCAAAACTTTTGATTTTTTATTAACAGTCAATTAAGAAGAACTCACCCGGAGACTAAACTATGTCACCGTTGCTGTTTTGTCGCCACGCTATTGTTTTCATTTTAATTTTGAAAACGACGACCCTTGCCCAACGTAAGTACAGACGGATCGCACCAAACTTCCATTAACACTAACGACGATTAAAATTTGTTTTCATTTAACTAGATGCGTTGTTTTTAACTCGACAGGTGTTTTTAAACGCCTGTTTCGTTAATTGGAGTTTGGTGTAACATGCTAATACATATAGGAACGTAAGAATTTATACTTCAGTATATAGAATTATTTATTAAAATTCAATCCAGTACTGGGCATATACTGACTTTTTTGTTTTTTTCGTTCATTGATGCATTTATTTTTAAAATGTCAGGTTCTGAGACGTGTGGAATCTCCTATGGCACTGGAATATTTCCTCGAATCATAGGTGGCATGCCATCTGCACTCCATCAATGGCCATGGCTCGTGAGTACAATCATAAATCATAATTATGCAGTCATGAATTACAATACATCGAGTAAATTTAAACTGAAACTTGGTTTCCGAAATTGGAATGCAAGTTTTCGAAAAAGCTTTCCGAATTGGGAGATTCCAAGTATCGGAAACAGGGTTTCGTTAAATTTACAGTACAATTGTACATGGTTTGATCTTGGAAATCTTATAACCTTTGGGTGCTTTTACGTTGAACTTGTTACCAGTCGTTTAGTGGTATTGTCAATTCAATTGAATTGAATTGAGTCTGCAATACCACTAAGCGACACTGGTTTTCAAGCGACTGGTAACAAGTTCAACATAAACGCACCCTTTGAAGTGAAGCATGCAGCTGGCAAAGTTCATTTTTTAAACGGAGCCTTTCATTTTACTTAACTTTCACAAATGTTTAAAGCACCTATTCGTTGTCAAAAATAGAACAAAAAGAACATTTTTCTACGTGTACCATTTTCTAGAACAAAACTGGAAAAAGATCTCTGGAACACGTAAACTTGAACGTGCTAGGCATTCTAATTTCCAAAATCTTTTTATTTCCACTTGCGGTTTTTTGTCGCATTCTATTTTGTTTCCCCTGCAACAACTAATATTTTTCTTAAACTATACTTGTTGATGTTTAAAGACTTTTCTCTGCACATGCCAATGCATTTTTTGAATTGAAAGAAATTGAAGCATTTTTATGTTTTTTGAAGCAATATTGAAGCGTTTGTTATGCTTTGTGGATCAAAGTTGAAGCGTGTTTTGTTTTTAGAATCAAAATTGAAGCAATTTTTCTTGTTTTTTTTAATCAAAATTGAGCCTTGTTTTTATCAAAATTGTAGCTGTTTTTTGAATCAAAATTGAAGCATGGTTTTTAATCAAAATTACAGCATGGTTTTTTAATCAAAATTACAGCATGTTTTTTAATCAAAATTACAGCATGTTTTTAATTAAAATTACAGCATGTTTTTTGATTGGAAACTGAAGCATGTTTTTGAATCAAAATTGTGGCATGTTTTTTTAATCAAAATTGCAGCATGTTTTTTTTTAATCAATATTGTAGCATTTTTTTAATTTCAGGTGCTCATTTTCAACAGTCACGCCATGATGGGTCCAAGGATTATTTTCAGCACGGTGGCATGCGGCGGCTCCATCATCAGCAAGAAACACATTTTAACAGCGGCTCATTGCTGCGAGCTCGAACCCATGTCCCATTCTGTGGGACCAATTACGCCTAGAGGAATTAAAGTGTAAGAGAAACAGCTTTTTATTACTAAAATCCAACACTGTGGCATTGTTGCCGGCCCCGTGTCCGGGAGAGTGAGTGATGTCTGCTGATTGGTTTATGTTGATGATATACCTTAAGTTGAATTTTCGATCATGTCTTGTGATGATGTGTATACAGTTGAACTCAGATGAGTGAAAAACCGGCCCAGGTAGTCGGGAAAGGTAGACAATTTTCAAATTTGTCCACGAAAGTGGTTAAAATTTTGAAAATTTTCACAAAATTTTGCAATTTTTTCGCAAATTCCCAGTTTCCCAGAAGAACAACGGTGAACAGTGCATCATGAGGGAAATAAGCTCGTATTAATGAGAAAATGCGCGAGTTTAGTTCGTAACTCGGAGCAAACGTTTACATTTGATTTCGGGGATCAAAAAGTTCCGATTTTCACTTATCCGTGAGAAATTGAATACCACTGGTGTTCTCAAAAAATGTAATTCTTAAGCCGGCCATATATGGAGAAAGTTATAAATGGAAACTTGGCGATTTTAGGCGTGTCCGAAAATTCAAGCGCATCTTTCTGAGCATTTACTGACCTTGCATGGCTATTAAAAAGAAAAATTTCAAACTGAAAGTAATTAAGACTTCGTTCATATTAACAATTATATCCATCATCAAGTGGTCGAAACTTCATTTTTGTTTTTTATAATTGAAAAATTAAAACATTTCATTTCTCGTAATTCACATTTAAAAAAGAGGGATCTTTTTGATAATTACGTATTTCCAGATATAACTTTCCTCGTGTATAGCCGGCTTTAGGTTAGCCAAAAATATCCACTTGTCCCGGTTTTTCATTGAAGCGGTTTTCACTTATCCGGTTTCACTTAACAACTTAACATACCGCATGAGGCAAAAGTTCAGGGCTTGAACATTTGTTTCAGCTATCGGTTTTTTTATTTAAGCGGGTTTCACTTATCCGTTTTTAATAAACATACAAAACCTATGGCAAACGTTCAGAGTTAATTTGAACAACCGTTTCAATTATCAGGCTTTTAAATTTAAGCGGGTTTCGCTTATCCGATTTCAATTAACAAACAAAACACAGGGCAAAAGTTCAGCTAGGGCTTGAATATTTGTTTTAATGATCAGTTGTTGTTTTTTACATTTAAATCAGTTTCACTTATCCGGTTTCATTTAACACACAAAGCATAAAGCAAAAGTTCATGGCTTGAACCTTTGTTTCAATTGTCAGTTTTTTTCATTTAAGCCTGGTTCATCTTACCTGGTTTCACTTAACATAGGCTACCGCATACAATGTAGAGCAAAAGTTTAGGGCTTGAACATTTATTTCAATGATCAGGTGGTGTTTTTTTTTCATTTAAACGGATTTCACTTATCCGGTTTCAAATAACACAAAACATAGAGCAAAAGTTCATGCCTTGAACATTTGTTTCAATTATCAGTATTTTTCATTTAAGTTGGTTTCACTTAACATAGGCTACCGCAAAAGGCAAAATGCGCGAGTTTAGTTCGTAACTCGGAGCAAACGTTTACATTTGATTTCGGGGATCAAAAAGTTCCGATTTTCACTTATCCGTGAGAAATTGAATACCACTGGTGTTCTCAAATTATTTCAATTATCAGGTTTTTTATTAACATACCGCATAGGGCAAAAGTTCAGGACATCAACCTTTGTTTCAATTATTAGATGTTTCATTAAGAGATTTCCACTTATCCGAGGTCGGCTGTACTTTCAAAATATGCGTTTCAATACAGGAAACCCGCCGAGGAATTTGCGGTTCGTCTCGGAGATCACGACTATCTTTCCAACCAGGATAACGCTTATCCCATCGATTATCAAGTCGATGAAATTTACGTGCACGATAACTACGATAATCTACATTTCGAGAACGACATCGCCGTCTTGAAATTGACGCGACTTATTCAATTTTCTCTCTCCATTCAACCGATTTGCATGCCTACGGCCTTCGTAGCGGCCAAAGACTTGACCGCTTACAGTCCATACGTGGCTGGATGGGGAATAACACACGTGGGTGAGTTGCATTTCAATTTATTCAAACATTCTAATGAAAACAACAAAAAAAACAGTTGTATGGATTTTTTTTGAAATGTGTTGGAATTTTTTTTTCCATCATTCCCGAACATATTTCAACATTAAAAGATACATTTCAAAAAATTGCACTTGCGCAAAGATGGAGTCCGAAGAGATAGTGGCTCAGCAACAGTTTTTTTAGCTTTTGAAGACATTTCAGGAGTAGAAATGCGTGACACGTGTGATGTCCGAGTAATGTTAAATATGTTAAAGATGGGGAGAGAAGTGGACGTTGAATGTCTCGAACAAATGGCGAAGGCTTAAACGTAACAATTTTTGAAAAATAATAAAATTTTACGAAATTACCACAAAAACTCAATTATTCATCTGGGGAATTTAGGGAAAGCTTGTTAATACGATGTCGCTTAATTCTGTCAGCTGTTTTATTCCATCAAAATATTCAGAACAAATTTTTTCCTACGCTAGTCCTTTATGAAAAAAAAGTCGCTTAATCCGGTCACTCATCGCGTAATTCGATCATACTATCCGTAACGCCAACGCGGGACCAAGTTTGAGTGTGCTTCGTACGAGCACTCGGACGTTCAGACAACTGCGCATGCGTGCATCTTAACATCGAATGCATCAGCGGCTGGACTGACGTGGATTTCAACGTCTATTTTAGAAAATAAAATTTCAGTTGTTGCAGCAAACAAACAATATCAAGCACTATATAATTACAACTTTTTTTAAATACATAATTTTAAAAATATGTAAATATATATACGTATGATTAAATAGACGTATTGTTTTAAATATTATTGAATTACCAGAATCGACACGTTAATTTCATATAAAATTTACTCCAAGTTATAACTTATTTTTCGATCAGTTAATAACTGCGTTTCTTATTTTTAAGGTGAAGAAAAAAAAAACAGTAGCGGTCTTCACCACGCTCAACTTACAGTGATAACGAACCAAGAGTGTCAACGCATATTTCCGTATGTACTTATTTCAGATGAGAAATTATGTGCTGGAGAAATCGCTGGAGGAATAGATGCCTGCCAAGTAATGAGAAATTTTAAATCTTTTCGAAAATAATACAGGAAGTGAATTTTGATGGATTCTCTTAAAACAAAAAAATAACCTCGGAGCTTAGCCATGCTATCCTGCGTTTGTTTTCAACGTAGGATTGCGTAGTAAATGATGACGTCATTCGCTGAAGTTCTGATGATGATGTCGTCACTAGAATACTACCAATGCCATTATCATCAGAGTTTTAATGAATGACATCATCATCATAAATTTAATGCATGACAACATCAGAGTTTAATGACGTCTTTAACAGAATTGTTATGCATGCCATGATCAGTTTAAACGAATGACGGCATTATCATAAATTTAATGCATGACATCATCAGAGTTGAATGACGTCTTCATCAGAATTTTTATGCATGATATCATCAGTTTTTTAACGAATGACGTCATTATCATAATTTAAATAAATGTCGTTATCTTCTTGAGTTTTAATAAATGACGTGTTGATGTACTACGATGACGTCATTCGTTAAAATTCTCATTATGACGTCATTTTCGAAAAACATTTCTTTTTCAGGGTGACTCAGGTGGACCTTTAATGATACCCGTAAAAAATCAGTGGTACGTTGTCGGAATAGTATCTGCAGGATTAAAATGCGCGCTTCCTGGCTACGTAGGGCTCTATGTCAGGGTCTCTGAATTCGTTAACTGGATATACGAAAAGATGTCTTTGTAAGAATTCTTCAGAATCGTGGGATTTGAAAAGTTCTCGTATCGTCCTGCCTAACGTCGACTAAGCAACAAATGGATGACTCGTAACAATCCTGTTACCCCTTTAGTCCATTTCACAAATTTGTTCACCAAAGAAAACCCCTACAGTGGATGAAATAAATGTACATTCTTGTAGAAAGTTTCACATTTATCCTGAACTGTTGATATTTGGCAATCGGAGCCAGGTGTAAATTCAGCCCTATATATTATAAATAGCGTTACATATTTGCATTTTGTTATCGAGATTTTATTGCTAAACTTTGAAAGGAATTAGAAGTTGCTTATTTCGAAGATATTCGGAGATTTTTATAGAAGAGGATTCAAAATCCAAAATGTTTTTTTTTTGTAATATAAATTGTTTAGCCAATGTTCAAAAACTGTCCCAAAAAGTTACTTACAAGAACGTCCATTTTCTTCGATGCAATTAGACGATGATTGGCACTTCCCATTTTCTATTGGAATTCTATGGGAATTTTCTATGAAACCTGTCTACATTGAACACTTGTGGGACCCGGAAAAAGTGTTCATTATAGACAGGTGTTCATTGTATCAAGGT
>JAQGBX010008208.1:0-10710 GCA_034698745.1 Megaphyllum sjaelandicum
TAAAATTGCACCGATTTTGAGAAAATTTTACGTTTCATTTCGTAACATTGTATAATTTATGAAATACTCAACTGAAAACAGAAAACTCGCGATTAGATTAATTCGTCACAAAACAAGATTCCATTTCTATGTTTTTGCTCCAACCGACCGCGAGGCGGCGCAGGGTCTCGCGGGTCGTAGAGGTCACTGGCGGAATGGTTGTTTAGAGCCTAATTAAAATAATTGCAGCCCCCTGAAGGAGAATACATGTCACGATGGCGAGCACACGTCAGAATTATCAGAATATCATCACGGATCATATATGCATGCTGTTTCGAATTTTTTTGTGGGAAAATATTTTTTTACATAAATTTATTTTGGAAGAAAGTTTAAAAAGAAAAAAATGCCATAATCGACTTTAGCGAATTCTCAGAAATACCTGTATCAAAAGAAAGAATGGTTAAACTGGGATGGCGCCACAATCGCATATTGTCTCGAGGGAATCCCAGTTGAACCATGGGATATTCAGACAAAAATTTGCGGTCGCACTTTGGCAGTCGTAAAGTCACGAGTGCAAAAGGAAAGTTTCCAAAATGTCGTACACTGGTTTGAGAATGGCGATAATTGTCAATTACATTTTTGATTCGATGGAGTGTAGTTAGTTGGTTTTACTCCTTTCAAACGAAGATCTCAAGCCAGTGTGCTACCCTGTGGGTAATTTGTACCCCATATTCAGGGTTGTGACACTTGGTGGAGCTGCCACCATGCAACCATTTGTTTGTTTTTTACTGAATGTTTGTAAAGGGGTGTATCGATAGCCTCAACCATATGAGCGTGGCTACATTTGCAATTGCAGTACACTGCAACCGCGCGGCGCTGCGACATTTTTGACACCGAACAAAAGGTGGAATATACTACCGTGATAGTGGCTTCAAAGAGGACCAATTCCCAACGGACAGTGGAAAGGGTGGGATCATGCGTGAGCCGTGGGGGTCAACTCGGACTCATTCCAAAAGGCAACAGTGAACGTTCCAAATTCGATTATTGGCGGAAATAAATCAAGAAGGCAGTTTGGGTGTCACGGCCTGAACGCTATAAATACCTAGCTTCTTAATCGCATTCCGTGGGAGCGATGGGGTCGAGAGGGGTGGGGGCGTGACCCTCGGTGGGGAGCAGCCAATGGCGAGGCGCCGGCCGCCATGATGGATCCGCAAAGGTCAACGCGAGCAAGATGGTCATCAATCTTGTTTAATTGTTCGCCGCCAGGACAACGGAGAATTCAGCCCTTAAACTGTAATACTATTACGTACGCAATCAATTTAACCAATTACTGTCAATTAGCCGTTTCGAATACCAGGCTGGGAGGGTGGGGGGAACGATGCATTGTGGGGGATGAAGGGCTTGACCAGCACCACCTGATGACAACGGATGGAAGCTGGAACGGCGCTCCGCGCAACGGATGTATTCAATTATCGGCCGTTGAATAATGATGATAAAAGAGGAGGCCAACAGAAATTTAAGCCAAAAGCTCATCGGGAAAAGTGCGTGCATTAATTAATGAACGGTGCTCGAAAATGGAAGGAAATAGTAAATGCGAATGACCAGCTGGACTACTTGACCAAACATCGACCTATTAGGGGGTGAAAATTACTCAGAGTTGCACTGAGTTTATTAATCGTTTACCACTATTAATAAAAATATTAGGAAATACTATAGTGAAACTAAATGCAAGTGACCAGTTATGGACTAGTACGTTGAACAAAAATCGACCGATTACGGGGTGGAAATTCTTCAGAGATTCAGCGTAGTCGAAATTGACGGCCATCTTTGGAGGGTCAATGAGGAGTCAAATTTCGAGCAGTGATCGTTAATTGTTTACCAATATTACTAAAGTATAAGGAAATACTGTATTAGAACTAAATGCAAGTGACCAGTTATGGACTAGTACGTTGAATAAAAACCAACTGATTACGGCGTAGTGAAAATTGGCGGCCATCTTAGGAGGGTCAATGCGGAGTCAAATTTGCAGTACTTATCGATAATCGTTTACCAATAATACTGATGCCTTATTCACAATGATTCGAAGAATATAAGTATATAAGTAAAAGTATAAGTATATAACTAAAAAACTGTCAACCGATCTTGGGTGGCAAAGACCTTGTATGCTTGCGTGGTTCACGCAACTCAAAATCAAGTATATATTGTATATGTACAGTATTTAAAAATCGTTTCCATAATTTGATAAAATAGTTTGCATTATTTAATACATTTAAACGGGGTGAGGATCCTGTTCACTGGTCCTTGAAGCAAATAAGCAACCCAAATTCTCTACATTATGAACAGGACTATTATGGTACCAAAACCTACTCCATTATTCCAAATTGAACATAAATTTAGGGCCTTACGAACGAACACGGTTCCACAAGAAAGACTCCAAAACACACACCTTATCGATGGGATGATAACACCAAAGCCAATCAGTTAAAAAACAAAAAAAAACCATTGTTAGTGAAATCATATACAGAGTTTCATTTAATGGTGCCGAAATTTGAAACTTGAAGATGGCGGCTCCGTCGAGAGAAATCCTTCCAATTTATTCCAAAGATCCGAGTTTTGGGAATTGAATGAATGACATTTGCCAATTTTTCATCTCAGGGAGGATTGGGACGAAAAACGATACGCACACACCGCAACTCGGGTGTGTTTTTTCGTTGTTTTTTATCCCATTTTTCGGAAACATTTCTGCAACCTTATTATAAATCTCGTTCCGCGCTATATCGAACATCTCCAGCATTGTTTCGATCTCAACGATCCGATCCCTGGAGGATTACATCGTGCTCGAAAGGGCTTTTCCTCTTTTGTTTCAAGGAGATTTTCCCCGATCGACTGAATCGCAGAAACGCAACATAGAGGGGGCTTAATTCCGTCGCTGCAGCGCGGCCTCGAACGGGGCTCCGTACATTCCGCATTTTCCAACAATGTCCCTTAATAAGCCGAAATCAAAGGAAACTTTGGTCTCTTTCAACGCTGGCATATTATGTTCCGAAATTCGGGGAAAATCTGTCTTGTTTTCTATTGGATGCAATGGTCTATTTTTCCATTTTTTCGTGTGAAATTTTTAATTTTTGCCATTAATGAGCCCGATATTAAAACCCTCTCACCGAGTAATCGGAAACCTTAACAGTGAGCGTCCTTTTATGAGATATCAACGGAATGGAAAAGGTTCATCTTATTAGGTTTTTAATTACCCACTGCTCTGAAGAGATCCCGATTTGCTGATGTAACCTTCCTTCCGAAGAATAAAAGAAATTAGCGACATCGACAAAAATTCTAAATTCATTAAAGTAGGAACGGGGAAAAAATGCTGCGAGCAAAAATAAAACCATATTCGAGTGGCTTAAGTTTCAACTCTATTCAACGAGGTGAAAGGATTCGAGTGTATCGATTTAAATCGATGAACGTTGAATCACGTGTTCACGTTGCGCATTGAAATTATGAAAATTGTTAGCTCCTTATGCGAGGAGTGTTTTCCATATTTTTTCTTAAAATAGCGAATTCAGCTTTCAAAATCAGTTTAAAAACTGGAAGCTTAACTGGAATACGTTTAAAACACCAATAAAACTTCTGAGTTTTTTTTCCAACCAAAACTATATGGAATTTCAAACATATAGTTTATATCTGTAAACTCCGATATGGCGTTGAGTTTTATTTTATTTTCTATGTGCAAATGTTCAGAAATATCGTACTAAAATGAACATTTGAACCTTACAAATAATTGCAAAAACTAAAAGTCATATCGGAGTTTTCATATATAAACTATGTTTCAAATTCGGTATAAGTTTCGGTAATTTTTAGCATAATTTAGTTTAAAATCTACAACGATGGCATACTCAGAAAACTTGAAATATTCAGAAAAAATGCTCGTGAGTTTACATATAGTTTATATACAAAAATAAAATCAGGAATTTACTTTTTGGTGGTAATTTGAGACGTTCACTATACTGAAGTTTAAAAATCGGGGCATTTTATTGCCAGTTTTCAAAATTATCCCTGCACAATTTCCAACATACTTCCAATAAAATTGTATAGCTAGCTCACGAGATCAGAATTTCCCCATTTTCCATCCAAACTTTCAAATATGGAATTATTCTATAATATTCTTAATTCGGACCTTGCTTTTTAAGCTGTTCAAACGTAAGAAATCAAAACTGTATTTCGTTTAGGGAACGTGCGGTTGCTACAAAATTATTTTTGAAACAACAAAAGATTTGACAGGCAATGTCAAACCTATATTTCTTAGTACTTTTTCACGGTTGGGATGGGGGGCTCCTAACCCTGTTAAGTGGGCGTGGTGGCGCTGCTCGCTGTTATATCTTAAGCCGTATATTTTTGCATGGGTTGAATTTCTCTTCTTAGCAAAACCTGATTGTGCCATAATCGTGTGTACGAGTTAAGAAATGCTCGATAAGTACTTAATTTACGAGCGTGGAAAAGGCCAGTGGCCGCCATTGGCATTCTCTCTCTTTATAATGCTAAAGGAGAAAAAGACAATTAACGCGTATTATTACATTATACATGTACGTATAGGGGGCAGTGTGATAGACAATGATCGGCCATAGACCAGGCAGGAGGAGAATGAGAAAAATCGACATTTAAACAAAGGAATGCAAATTAAGCAGCCAACTCGGATTCCAAACAATTAACAAACAAAATCAATTTAAAACGTGAGAATATTTTCTACTTAATTGAATCATAAATTAAAACGCTAAATGGAGAGAATGCAGCACGTCTCTTCTCTCTCTCTCTCTCTCGCTCTCCGATTCGTTATATGAGGAGTCGAAATTCCATTGCAATGTGCCATCCTGCACGAATCGAGGTACGTGTATACGCACCAACAACAGTTCAAGTAGCGTGGAAATATTTCACGGAAAAAGGCGTAAAACCATGCCTTAATTCGTCGAAAAATGCATCAACGATTACAAAAAAATATGGATCTTAAAAACAGTTGGCAATGAAAGTTTGGGAATTTAAATTCAAGTCCAGTGTACAAATTTGACTACATGTATATAGAATTAGAAGTATTAATATATAGAAATTCTAAAGCATTCCACTGTACCAGTCGAGCCTCATTATACATCGAAGTGTGGATCAATTCCCATACCCCAAGTACATGAAAAAGAAGGTGCTGCAACTTTCATCGGGGAATTCCCCGTTATAACGCGACTTTTTTACATATATTGCCGAAAATTTGAAAAATCCAAGTTCGGAATTCGTCTCAAACGAAGAAATTAACATTATTCGTCCATACCCCAGGACAGAGACTGGAAATAAGTTCGTATCCGAAATTCGTAATAAAGCGAGTCCTTTCTAACGTCGTTCCACTGCACGTGATAGTTGCTCTTATTTATGGCACTAAATGCATTTTTAGCTCGTGAATTTCATCATTACATTCAACAATTTTTGTCAGAAAGCAGCTCCAAGAAGCAGATTTGTTTTCGTTTCTAATTAGGCCCCAAGGCGCAACAATGGGCGCAATACGGAAATGCGACGTATCAATTCCGAGTCTATTTAAAAAGCCACGCAAAACCCATTTCATATTAAAGAAGAAAAAAAAGGAAAAGCTTCTTAATGTTTTCCGCGTAAGGCGAGTGCAGCGTGAAAGGGGGGAAGCTAATAAAAAAATATTCAATAATCAAATTAATGTTTTGTAAAGCTGGGGAACAGACATAAAAATCCTCCATTCTATTCTCTCCAGGAGGAGAAGTTTGCCTTATGTCATCAGAAAACATTATTAGCTGTCCAATCAGAATGAATATGTCAATAACAGGCTTAATAACGTTTTAATTTAAAATGTAATATAGCTGACGGCTGTTTCCTCCGACGAAATTATTTCTCATATCTGCAAAAATGTTTACCTTTTTAATCGAAAACGAGAGCGGTTCGACAAGGACCATTCCATGTGGCGAACAGAAAACGGCCTACTTGCCAACTAGCTACCATTTCTGCGAAATCAAAATGACAAAATGCATCAGATTCCAAATTCTTTCTTTGGAAATTCGGCTGTTCTACATGCGTTAAAACACTGGAAGAAACACTAGAAATCACGAACGTTCTGTAAGAACATGCACTGTGTTCTGATTTCGGACGTTTCAATAGTTCTTATACAGAATGCCATGCGATACCTTCCGTTATGATTTCGGATATTTCAAATGTTATACAACAGTTTGAGTTCTTATTTCGGAAATTCCAAATGTCACGAAACAGTTTGAGTTCTGATTCCTAACCACGTTCCAAACCCGAGTACCATAAAACGCCTCCATGCAGTTCTAGTCTCAAATATAAGACCTCGAGTTCGATATTCGAACGTTCCAATTTCAAACATCATGAAACACCTCCAGTTTCAATTTCGAACGACTGAAGTATTATATGTTCATTCGAATTTCGAACGTTTGACGTTTAAAATTGCGAGAACAGCGCTTTCTCTGCCAAGTTTCTGTTCCATTGCCCTTGCCATCTTTCACGAACTATTTCGCACATCAATTGATGAGCTCAAAACTCAAAGCTCCACCCGAGAATATAACTGCAAATTGGCAGATCCGCGAATCTTCCTCATATCTTCTAGCTACCATTACCGGAACTACCATAGGGCATAAAATGTGCTCCACGAGCTAGGCCAGTGGCGCGTATTCGAATCCAGCTCGGGCTTTCGCAAGCTGTTTCATATTTCCCCCCGCATATAGCGAACAGTCCGTGGATGTAATTGAAAACCAAAAGCTTAATTAAATGGAAGTGCTAGATGAGTTTTAATGCGAAAAAATGAGATTCGCAGACGAGCACGCACCAATCGTTGCCCACCCCTCGCGCCTCCCACCTATAACTTATTACAATAATCATCCTTTTTCACCCGATATATCCGTAAACACCCCGAATTTTCGTGAAACTATCGACGTTGCTCGATCTGCGAAAATGAGTACCAACAACTTGAATAATTGCGTTTCGTACACGTTATTACCTCCGAAATCTATACTTTTGAAGGATTGCCGCAGCCATTTTTTTTCTACCTGTCTGCGAATATAGATTATTAATTAGAAATGGAAATTATTAGACAACTGCGCTTTAACTGCACAAAAACTCGAGCTGAAATTGCGAGAATGAACGTGGATCTGCGAACCTCAATTGACAGGGGGTTCAAACGGAGGAGGAAGTACGAGCGTAGAAGAAAAAAAAATAACCCGTGCGAAAAGGAGCTACATTAAAGGAAGGCGAATATTAGAACGCAAATAGACGAGAGAATATTTAATTAAATTTCTATTAAATAAATGGCAAAGAAGAAATAAATAAGAAAGAAACATGCGAGATGATGATGATGATAATGATTGGGCTCCAGGAGTATAATCGAGCTAAGGACGGAATGAAAAACGCCGCCTGCAAACGGAGAGAAATCCATATGTAATTAATAAGAGCCACTTATTAACTTTGGCAAATTATATTTAGGACATCTACATTCTTAACTCCCTTGGCCCCGGTGCTATTTCGGAAATATATTCCCGAAGCTGGAGGTGGGAAACAGTTCGCATCTTGATTTTCAGACCCTATATTGTGGGGGGCGGTTTGGGGAAATGAAGATGTTTGGAGACGTTACTTCCTTGTATAAGTACGTTTCCGGTTTTGGAAAACTGTCTATTTGTGGTTAAAATCAATATGTTTGAAAACGTTACTTCCTTGAACGTTTCCAGTTGTCGAACTTGTGGAAAACATGACGATTTGTGGACAAATCTAGATGTTTGGAAACTATATATACTTCCTTGTACGTTTCTAGTTATTAAACTTGTGGAAAACGTGTCTGTTTGTGTACAAAATTAAGATGATTGGAAATGTTACTTCCTTGCATGTTTCAGTTGTTCAACTTGTGGAAAACATGTCTATTTGTGGACAAAATCAAGATGTTTGGAAATGTTAATTCTTAGTAAGTTTCCAGTTGTGGAACTTGTGGAGAACATGTCGATTTTGTCCACGAGCATATAAATCTTTACGCATATAAATCTACGACCACACTAGTGGAAACATGGAATTTGTAATGCTAGTTGTTGCCAGTTGTCACTAGAAACAAAATCTTAAGTCCGTCACACACGAGGAAAGTTTATCCTGAAATAAAAATCCTGTGGCACGCGTGAAATTAAGCGATATTTTCAGAATATATCTCTATAGTATATGACAACATTGTTTCTTGGAACGTTTGTTGCTAATCGTTGCTAGTTGTCTCTAGAAACAAACTTCAGGCCGTCACACACGGGGAAGGTTATATCCAAAAATCAATTGTGAGAAAGTTATTTCAACTAAAACAAATTTCTGTTGCTGCATACATGTAGCGATATTTTCAGATTATATCCCCAGAGTATATGACAGCACTTTTTCATAGGGAAATGGAGGTACACTAATTTGACAGCTGTTTATTCCATCCTATAACGTATGTTTTTCCTAATTTGCTACCCGACAGAAAGAAGCTTACAGTATATGCACATGACTGTAAAACGTATATGACGTCAATTTCTTTCCAGAAATAAGTTGCTCAGAATAGGATCATTTCTAGATCGGAATTGCGAAGGAAATTGCGAAGCAATAGATATACATATGGAAACAAGTTTATGTTTCTGGAAACATCCATAATGCTTCGGTCGGAGAATTCAAATAAAAACAACAAGGGATTTCCGGATAAACCGCAACTCGATTAATGCTATACCCCGGATAATGGAATCGAGTGCCAACTGTTCCTGCGAAAGTGCGTGACTTTCAATTTCATTCTTTTAAAGTGTTCTATTTAGAACAGAACATTTTTAAAACAAAAGAGATGCGAAAGAGACGCGAGCGCCCCTGGGATGGCACGCGTCGCCGCAGCTGGGGCGTGTAATGAAAACGTTTCGCAAAAGTCGACATATTGTGTTCAGAGAAAATAATTAATGATTTCTGAAACATTGATTAATGGAGGATCCATCGAAGCGCTTTTGGAACGAGAATGGGGTGGATGGCGATGAAAGGCTATCGGATCGGGATCATCCTCACGCTACATCCGGTCATCATTGCACGGTCAAGCCGAAGCAAATCGCTTGACCATCTGACCACTGAATGAAAATGTGTACACATAATGTATAGAACCTCATATATCAAACCAGTTTTTGCGCAGTGTTGCGCAGAACGCATCATAGATGGCGTTGCAATTTTTCTTTTGAAAAATATAGATAGGGGACGACTATTATCTGTCAATATTTGTCGATGTACTGTATACCGTACTGTATATTACAAAATACTTTACAACATACAGTATTACTTTTGCTTCTTTGGTACAGTATATCATTGCTGAAATCGTAATTCATTTTTTTTTAAATTACATTTATAGAATTCAAAACTTTTCTAGAAATGAACTAACATAGGGTCCCCGTTCACATTTTTTTTAAAGTAAACAAACATAAAAAGAATCCAAAATCGAAATGGTGAAAATCCAGCGTACGATTCCGGATTCTTTCCAAAATTTATCAATTTTTTTAAACAAAATTAAATGTACGTAGAATTTAAAACTTTTTCCAAAAACGAACCAACATGGGGCTTACGAATCGCACCACGATGAGTAGGCCTAAATGAAAATCGCGAGATCCCACTCCTTTTACAACGGCAGTGTCCGTCAACATTTTGAACATTGCGGGTGTCATGTACACCAGAGCGTTCCAATTTAATACTCGATTGTGTAAAACTCGGCCTAGCCTCTGGTTCGTCGGTGATATGCCTCGAATGTAAGAAATATAATTTGGCAAATGTAAAACCGAGTTGGTAGGAGGAAGATGCGAACACGAAGAGCGAATCCCAGAGGCCCATGGTAATCAATCTTTCTTCAACTGCACGTAGCTGCAGAGCAGAATGCAGTGGGATCCACTTCTAATTGATTTTAAATAGTTCCAGAAAACAGTGCAAAGACTGATTAACTATTAATTAAAAGTAATCTCGTAGATGGTACGTACGAGTGTCCACGCACCACTTGTGCCTTCATTTCGAGCAGCCTCCTATAATCAATCAATTTCCAGACGAAGACAGCCCCAGCAACAGCAGAAGCGGACACGCTGCTACTTAAATTAGGGAAAAAGGCACCAATGAAACGGAATTGATAAAAGACGAGCCAAAATTGAAGCAATGCAAAACCCTAATTTAATTAGTATATGCTATGTGTCCGGAGAGAGAAGGGAAGACGACGCACGCATGCAGCGCCACCTGCGCGAGACATGTTTGGCCTAGCTAATTCGAGGATGTGCAGGAGAATTTCGTGGAATAATCCTGACAAACTTACTGAATTAATACTGATTACAACATTCAATAACAAACAGAATGGACCTGAGACGAGGATACATGTAGTTGGTTTGGTTTGTGGATTTTTAACGTTGGCCTATTTCTGCACGCGAAGCCTAAACACCAATGCCAAGGGATGTGTCAGTGTCACCTTCCTGGGAATTTTGTCTACGAAGGGGGACTTCCATCCCCACAAGAAGGATTCTTAACGTGCAGTGATCAAACGGGATCTACACGGGACCTCGGTTTAAACGCATCCGAAAGATTCGCCACTTACGGTAGCAGTAACCAATGAGGTTCAAACCTCAAACTTAGGTTAAACCAGCTATTTGGGCTCCCAAAAATGGCTTACCTTCCATTTTATAGTAATCAGTGGATTTCTTGACTCTTTGGGTCAAC
>JAQGBX010008209.1:0-10705 GCA_034698745.1 Megaphyllum sjaelandicum
TTCGTTTTCCTAATTTGATATTTTCTTCTAGGTGTTACGGTTCAAAAATTATACTTTCAATTTCGTTGAAAAAATGGCGTTAGGTAAAAGTTAATACTATCAATGGATAGAGCACCCATGACAACCTGTCTAACAACACAAACAGAATTTTCACATCTCTAACGGTTAAGAAAAAAATTGGGTGGTGAATGAATTATTGTTCACCCTGTATATCTATATATATACGGTATACGCAGAGGGTAAAAGAGAAACCTTTTACTGTTAGCACAATCTTTTGTATTTTTCTGAACTATATTGTAAGGAATGGCAGGAACATCTGCTTATAATAGAACTTTCTATACTGAAGATTGAATACCCAGAGAATGATTACTGGGCAGGATACCATGCGGGAAGCCAGGCTTTTAAAAATACTTAGTGGAATTATTCGGAAGTTCACTACATGTATAATACTCGAGGTAGTTTATAGGGCTATCACGACTAATAAATTCCTTGCGGTATTTTCTCGCCCCAGGTTTTCAACGCCATCTATTGGATTTCAAAATGTATCTTTTTTTTTGGCACAGGCCATGCAATCATGATATGCTGTGAAGCAGCGCTCGGGGCGATACGCATCGAAGCAGTGGAACTGTGGAAGCACTGCAAGGATAAAGGGGTTCTTTTTGAGGCTCGGGGAATAATGTGCAAGTTAACATCATGGTAACTTCATTGGTAAGTAACCATCTGGGGGTTGGTTTGGAGACTCATGCAGTATACATGTAACAGAGAGAGAGAATCGAGAGATTCGGCTGCCTTATACTGTAGATGCTCTTGCAAAAGAGAACTGAGCATGTTCTGATGTTAATATCGAAAAGCTTGATTACGGATAGGAATAAGGAACATGGAGAACTGTCATGAGTAAAAATGCAACATGACAGTTTACGAGATTAAAAGCTAGACGAAGATCGGTCGAGAATCAGTTTATGACAGCTCCGATATGGCCAGGAGCCCCTTGTAGGGCCAGAAGTGGAGCTCTGAAAACTATATAACAAGCGATAACAAAGATAACAAGGGTCGAAAAGTGCTGCATTTGCGTGAAAATGACGTGTAAGATATTTGCCATGTACTCATTTCATGCGCGGTTTTAGATTTTAGGACAGGCATGGAGATGGCTATACAAATGAAGAATGGTTGTAAGCTTTGGTGAGGGAGGGGTGCCTAAAAGTAATTGCCATCCAATGTGCAAAACGATTGCTTTTGGGCCATGGTTAAGATTAAAGAAAAGCTAAGGTTGACACAAAAGTGGAGCACGTACATAAAGAAGAGCTGTATATATATATATGCTTATGACGGTTGGATGGATGGATTGATGCATGCCTTGTTCCGGGGCCGCGGTTATAGGGAGCCCCGTATATAACGGAAGATTACTTTTTTGTTTTTCGTTTTGTACGTGATGACGCAAAACGCGTACAAAACGAGAAAAAAATCTTCCGCTACGGGGCTGTTTTGTGGTTCGTTCATTATAGGCCTATACTTCGTCACTTTCAATCGATCGCTTCGTTCTATCGGTAATTACAGCCCGGGCAAACCAGCTAGTACAATACATGTACAGTATAGCACCAAAGGTTCGATACAATATTCAGATTCAGATCTAAAGTTTAAAAATAAAGAACAAACACTTGCTCACGGCGCATCTTTTGGCATTTAACTATTGCTCGTTTTGATATTACATTGTCTGTTTACAAAATATTGCCACTAATTGGATTTGAAAAGCTTGTAACCTATAGCTCATAAGTAGGTGATCTTAAAAGTCGTATAAGCATGCTTAAATTTAGAGCACTTAATACACGTATTCAGTTCTTTCAATATAGGTGACGATTTTTATATTCAAATTCTATCGAGTTGCAGCCTACGTGGCAGTCTATTAAGTGTGAGGTATTTTCACGAGCTGAAATTAGGCAATTAAAAGGCCTATTGTAACATTAGCCGGCATTTGTTAAACATATAAATTATCCCAGCACAAGGGTGATCGTTGATGCCCACAGAGTGCCATGCATTTGCGCAGGCCTAATTGGCGTAATTCAACGTGCATAAAACTGCGTGCCACACATACTATAATTAGCGATTATCTCGTGTGAGTTGCGAGTGTTTCCCTGAACTTGGTTGTAGTTATAGGTAGGTGCAATTAGAGGTCCATTATGGCGTAAAATGCACCTCTCCCATGATCTCCTTCATGCATGTAGCTATACGACCGTATAAGAATGCCGAAAACCTGAAACTATATATGCATTAACCTCATTTTACGCTGACCCGTTTTGTTTTAAAGCTTCATACTTTGGTTCAAATTTAGCTTTTTTTTTCGTTTCCTTTTGACCAGATCTGGCCGCCGTACAAAAATGGAAGAAATTTTGGCAAGCTGATTCGTTCGCGGAAAAGAACCTACTGTATAACTCAATATTGTCGCATCTTGAAGTTGTTACTGAATTGTTGTACAGTGTATAATCGTCAGTTCGTGGCGCCTGAACAGCGAAAGCCGCTTAATTCGATCACGTTAGTTCCAGCGATTTTGACCAAAATAGACGATGAACGTCAAAAAACACGCTAAAGATTGACCGTACCAAAAGAATTTGTTCTATCTTTTAGAAATAGCCTACGTACAGTATATTTACATATTTTTTAATTTTTTTTAAGGTTGTAAGTAGGGTTTGTTACTGCCTGTTTGCTGAAACTGCTGAAATTTAATTTTATAAAATACGCAGAAAATCCATATCAGTAGAGCAGCTGATTAGTACAGCCGCTGAGCCGCGTTTGCGTTACGTAGATCGAATTTGATCGAATTAAGCGATTTTTTTTCATAAGGTCTCATAAAGGCACTGTCTCACGCCTTTCATGTCCCAATTTGAGAATCATGGAGATAAATTGCTGTTTACAAAAAACTGAAAAAATTACAAGAAATTGACTAAGTCACTAGGTCGTCCGAGATCCTCTTCGGACGTTACTACCGGTTGTAGTTTAATCAACATGAATACGTGTACAGAATTTGTCCATCGAAAATCAACTTTGGAGACACCCTACGTGCTCGGAGGCATCAATTTACCTCCAACGCTTGTTTCATCATTGCTTCATAATACTGGCTGTCGTATTACTCACGAATGTTTGATGATGATAGATTGTCCAGTGAGAAGTACGTGGAAATTTAGGCTAAGGGTGGAGGAGGCCCCCCTTCCTTTTCTTAGGCCTAATTGTTGTTTCCTCGGCTACGCATCATCGGAGGTTTTGCGATTTTTACAAGCAGAAAGGAATGCCAAATAGCACTTTTATCTTCCCCCCCCTTCTGTACCATTTCCCTCCTCTTTTTCCTCTTCATGCTTCTCGTACCCTGCGGTTTTTCCTGGGCTCTTTCCTAAAGGCGATTCGCCATACCGCTATACAAGTTCCCCTCAGTCGAAGGCTTTCAGAAATTCTTCATAAAACCCATCGACCCCTCGGCCAGTATGCGCGCTGATTGCAGAATTGTTAAGTTTCCCGCGAAATCTCGGCCAGACCCCCTCGTGCTTTACAACTCAGCTTTACGTGCATTCAAAACCTTTTTTTCATTGTCAATGGCCGAAGTTAGCATAATCCCAGAAGAAATGCAGCACGTTGTCCATTACGGCGACCAATCTTCTGTATACGTGCAATTTGGATTTGTCGGCCTGCATTATGCACGGGACAGTAAATGATGCGAAGCAAAATTTCGCACACTACGGAGTTTTTCAATACGGGGTGACTCACAAAACGCCAGAAATCTTTTCGGATAATTTAACGAGACGTTTAGCCCCTACTTAAGTGTGTTTATTTCAAATTATTTGAACACATTCGCTACCGAGGTCAAAATTCAATCGTTGGTTATTGATACGTTTGGAATGAAATCCGTTATGACATTATACGTGTAAGTTGAATATCCCTTATGGCCTATTCACATCGACCAAATCCGTACCTTTAGTGACGTCACGTGCGTTAGCGGAACTTTATAGCGTGACGTCACGCCGCACGTAAAACTACGCGTACCGGTTCGCGTTTAACGTTTTTTTTCTATTTACTTTCTATTTAGATCTTCGTTGGCACTTAGAAGTAAGAATATTAATTTTTTTTAACCACTAGCGCCAACCAGCGAGCAAACCATTGGTAATTTAAATGCTTTACCAATGTTGGTCCGCTGGTTGGCGCTAGTGGTAAAAAAAATTAACATTCTTACTTCTAAGTGCCAGCGAATTCAAACCCTTATGCAATATCTGCAATCATGTTGCGGATAAGTTTCGACAATACTGTATTTCGAGATTCCGGATAAGGAATACTTATTCTGTATTTACTTTAAGTCACAATCAAGTTCTTGGAGGTCCTCAACTTCAGAAATTCGCCAAGGTAGTTAAATGAATAAGTAAATTGAATGCAAAATGGCAAATTGCACAACTTCACACCAATTCTTCATAACAAATCCCTGCTACCAGTTTTCAAGCCACGTAGTAGATGGCGCTTGCGATATTAAAAAATATGGAATTAAGAATCATGAACCATTTTGATATTTCTGTCTACATGTAATCTGTTTGCCAACGTGTATGCGCTGGGTATTTCAACTGGTCTAGTTGGTTTTGGTAGCCATTATAATTTTTAAGTGGTGGGGGGGAAGAAAGACCGGCGAGGACGGGGAGCACTGGACTTATGAGCTGGACTTCACTGAGACGCCCACCGCCAGGAAAGGGCATCGCTAAATGTAGGGTTGCACAAATCACGAGTTTAAGTGTAGAAGAAAGAAATAAGAAAGAAAGGGGGGAAAGTAGACGAGTGAGGGGATCTCCCTTTTTTACGATGATGCATCCAGCGTTAATTAACTTTTTCCCCGCAACACACAACACGCAATGATGGTTTCCCATCATGACCACCGCCACATGTTAAAAATGCACCACTTGGTAGTCGTGCTGCGTTTTTCACTTACAACGAGCGCGTCGTGAAAATAGTTTGGTGTACTAAACTAGATATGGATAGGGTCGTGATATCGATTGACTGGCAAATTGAGCGCAGTAGGACACTCCTTAGCAGTTTCGCCCCATTTCCTCCGGTCACACCATAAATATCTCTTGGCAAAAAAAAAAAAAAAAAATTCAATTTCCATTTACGAAGGCAGTGTCACGACCTCTATTTTGGAAACGAGAGCGTATAAGCGCTCATTAATCACTACGTAAGGAAATGTGTTTCATTGTCTTCAGCCATGTGTTCGCTGATTTATCCGCAGTCTTTTTGCGACACCTCGCATTTTGGCTCGCGTTGGTGATTACCAAAAAATCGATTTTCTTCATCTCCTTCCCCAAACTTTTAATTAAATACTGCGCTGGAAAAGTAAAATTGACTTTAGTTTATAACCGTGCAATTCCGGTAAATAGTAATTTGCAAACAATGGTGCCATCTTGGGTCCTAATGGCACGGAGTAATTTTGCTGACGTCACAACCCCTCTATTCGTGATAACTATAAAATTGCCAGCCTTATGGCGGTCGTTAAGACAACTCGAATATTACCCCCAGTGTGAAGAAATCCCCAAAGAACGTTTCTCGCCATTATTTTTTCGAATTTAATTTAAAAAATGAGTAAACATATACCGAACAATGCGCGTCGAATCGAAAGTCCGCATTATGTCGTTTCATCGTGGAATTTTGAAATATTTACCTTTTTAATTATTTATTTTTACTTCACGAGAAAATGTCATTTTAAAGCTCTTTAAGTTTTACCCAAATATAAATGCATTGTACCTTAGGGCATTTTTTAAAATGAACGAATGATTTTCACAGTATTATTACTGTGCAAATCTATAGATAACTTTCACAAGCAGACGACGCGCGCTGGCTCCGCCTAGATCAGACATGTTGGGGTACATGATAATTTTACTGTGGCAAACATAATGCTTGCCTTCCCTGTAGATAAATTGTACGTGCAGACGTGCAGGCGCATTCGTTGCATTATTCCTTCATTTAATTATTTATTTACAAGTAACGGCAAAACAGCATCAAAATATCTACTTTCGGATAAAAAAATCTGTTCATGGGTATAAAGTGATTGTATATATGTGGCATTTTCTTAGTTTTTAGAATGATAGAGCCACGATTCTCAGATTCAAGTACCCCACAACACGCCCACAATGCAAATCGAGCCACATTAGATATGCCCATGAGCTGCGTGACGTCAAGTGAAAGTTATCTACAAGGCATAAACAGTACCGTCTGCCAATTCAAGATGGCGATCGCCGAAAGTCGTACACTTTTTGATTGGACGAATAATACCCGCTGGCTTATCGCCTGCAATACATTTACAGTCTACGGTGTTACATGAAAAGATGTATTCATCAAACCTTATTACGCGATAAGAAAACTCGCGTTCATAAATCATGACGTTTTCTCGTGTAGTGGTTTGGCTCCAAATTATTATTATCGTGCATTCGGAAGAGGTTTTATATCCCAGTAGACGCATTAGGATACTTTCATCTCCATTGTTAAATGAAAAGGAAAATCGATTTAATATCAGCGTGCACGCACACGGATTTGCAAATTGGTGCAAGATGAAACATCTGGGTGCTAAAATGGGTAGCGGCAACAACAACAGACGGCGCTCCGAACGCATTTTCCAAAACTAAACTACAGTACGTTTGTGAATTTATCCAAGAAGCAGTCGCGCGTACGACATTATTAACAGAATGTCAATAAAGATGTCATCGTCCTATACATATAATAGGGATATACTGTACTCGGATTCGCCAATCGTATACTTTGGCAGTTGTGAAGCCACGTACGCGTGCAAAACGAACACAGTACTTTCAACGTCACTGCATGGGAATTTTTTAAACCAATTAGTGGGTCGATTTTGAGCACGTGACTTCATGACTGCCAAAGTGCGATTGGCGAAGCTTCCTTCGATGATCTTTCCAAAAGCCATCTACAGAAGATGTCGCAGTTGCACGACCAGTTCGCGTTGATGCCACGCAATCTCTCCGGCGCTCTCCCAAATTACATGTAGTTATTTCTCCCCCATGCCGGGTGTGGCGCTGGCGAACCCCAAAGAATTATAGTACGAGTAAACGCCCGTAAATCACGACAGGCACGGCCTATCATTATGTTATTAAGGGAGCGGATTCATAACGAACTATGAAAACTGAGATTCATCATAGAAATTCCTGCAGGTTGTGATTTGGCAGCCATCACGGCACCAGCATATGCCGGTGCACGGTGTTATTACCACTGAAAATATACGCAGGGGGGTAGCCGCCCTTCCAGAAAGGTTTCACGTACATATATTTCTTCGATCGATGCCTCGGCAGCGCTGACCAAAAACGATGTAAAAAAAAAAAAAATCCGCGGGCGAAACTGTCAGGGTGAGGGGAGTTTGCGAGGGGGCCACATTCTTTGAATGGGTGAACTGGTACAGCGCACTGGCGCAACACCGCTCGTTAACATTTGCACTTTCTAATGGCTGCAGGGCCAGCTTATGTACTTGTACATACATGGTTTACGAAGATATTTCTTTTGTCATCCGCGCGAGCCAGGCTGTGACATATCAGATTTTGAAGCTGAAAGAGAGGAAGTTCTGGTGGTTTACTGTAGCGTTGACCTCGCCCCCACGAGGGATTATTTTTTTTAAAAGAAATGAGTCGATGATTAAAGCATCCCAGATCGGCCACGTTTCGACCGTTTGGATAAAGCTGAGCAACGCTATACAACAGGAAAAATTGCCATGAACCACATGTTCAGAGTCAAAGGTTGGAGCGAAGTGCTAAGATGCTAACGAGGAATGCTGAATTTTGAAAGTGGGACTTTGTTTTGCTTTCCTAGACGCATATACAGTATGGTATTTTCACATAAATCCTCAGGGTGGCCACAGGTCAGGGAAGTCAGGGGAAAAGAAAGTGGTCATGGAAGTCACGGAAATGTTAGGGGAATTTGTGAGTGGTCGGGGAAATTTTTTCCAAATAAAAGCAAAATGCTATCCCTGCACTCAGTCTGCTAGCAGCTCCATCCCCAATCCTCTTCAGCTATAGACTCGTAACAAAATCTAGTGTTTCGCCAAGCTTCTCATTGCAATTGTTATTTTATTTTTCATTATGACAAAAAAAACTGATATCCATTAACGAGTAAGTTTTGGTCAGGAAATTTTGTATTTCAGTCAGGGAAAAGGAAAATTAAAATTTTGTGACCACCCTGATAATGTTACTTTTTCCTTTAAGACAAACCCTGATATTACAAATTTTCGGTTACGCCCAATGGATTTTTGAGATGCCAAGCATTCACGTTACATGTATACGTTACACCAAATCCAAAACTTTTCGAGAAAATGTCTTGAAAGAAACTATACAGTATAAACAATCTTCGATAAGGGATGGTTTTATGTAAACTAATTGCACGAGCATGTACTTTGGGGGATTCTGCAACAAAACATTGTATATGGCAATATACGAACTACGGTTTATATGAACAAATGTTGACTAAGCTTCCCTTCGAATTCGTCTTAACGTGGTTCGACAGTATTTATTTACTCAGCAAAGACTTTCGTCGTGTAAACCATATACATGTACACTCGGCATTTATTCCGCCTGGATTTCCTTTATTGATCTCGATGAGGTAAAATCGGTCGCGGCCTGCGTGCTTCAAATTTGTTTTAGAAAAAGTTACCATAGAGATTGAACAAAAAGAGCATAATCCGCACGAGGCATAGGTTAACAAACCCTCAATCTACTCCAAGTGGTCGTTCGTAAATATACCCTTTAGGCAAATGAAGTACGTATACAAATTGAAGATGGCATCTGCCACCCGTAATGCGCGTTAATTAGTTCGTTTCCATTATTGTCGCGCGCTGCAATAATTAATGACGCCGTTGTTGCTTGACGATCAACGCACGCACTCCTCTAGGTTCGCCATTTTGAACGGAGCAATTTCTCCAGAGATCCGATCAATATATACGACGCAACAAACGCTTTGGAATCCGCATTCGACTATCAACGGTTTTAGGGTGTCCAGGGAAGTGCACTTTTCTCGTCCAAATGTTTCCTATAGGGATTTATTTACTCTGGGATTTCTCCAGGACTGGCCATTCGCTTCCGGCTCGATCCGCGTATACGCACGTCCGAGCAAGGCGAGAAAGTTCATTTAATGTAATTTGATATAAAACGTGGGGGAAAAAAAAACACGTTCGCCTTATCAACGTACGTTTTGACGAGAAAATATGGCGAAAAGGTGCGGGGCCGAGGCAACGGCGTGTTTCAATTCAATCCAACGTTGAATTATGATTGGATTTTTCATTTTATACGCGGCATTTAGGAGCTCGTAAAAATCCAATCATCGTCCCTACCTGCGTGGCGAGCCCCTGCAACGGGTAAGCACCCTATAATAACAAAACGAAATCGGCCATTTTCGCGTTACTCTGGCTGCGGTGGTCATGCACGTTTTCACCTTTTTTTTACTGCGCGAGGCTTGGGAAAGATAATAAAAAAAAGCGTAAAAATGCGCCGTCAGACGCTGGCCTATACTAGCGCCAGAAAAAAGAAAATGGCTGCATTTACTCATTGTTACAACTTCCGAATCTGAAATTTTTCAAAAAGGCCAGCGGACCGATGCTATATACGCGTTTCTTTCGGTCATGATTTTATAAGTTCGTGTAAAGCATTATCATGGTTCGCTGATTTGCGTCCAAGTTTCCTCCATCGTGCATATAATGAATGAAACAATTCTGAAGTCGAAATTGCATGTACAATAGGTATAAATAGATGCGTGGGATTTTTCGTATACTAATTAATTCCATGCTCGCGAAAATTATTTAAGAAAGATAACTTGTATACTTACAAGAATACAGTGTGACACACTGTTATGATTTTAGAAGATAAGTTTATAAGCCGTCAACAATATACTGCATGGTTTCTAATGAAGTTTACATGCACACATATACAGTATACTGTACCGTATACAGCGTGAGTAAAAAATCTGTTTCCCCTCCTCCCAAAATCAACAGAATGGGTGCAAATATGAAAAATCGGATATGGGGAACATAATAGTAACCATAGGGTGCGGAATGCATTATGGTGCCCAAAACATTTGGCACCAAGGACCATTTCAAGGGCCTTTAGGTCTTAATAGCTACGAAGAAAAGGTAAATTAGAAAGTTGTAGGGCGTCGAAGAATTAGTTTAATGGCTCCATTTGCAACATTTAATTATCGATCGACACAAAACAAATGACTTCTGGGCTTCTTGTATGTTTGCACCCATGCATAACACCGCAACATTGCAGGGAAGAGCTTTCCTGTAATGTAGCGGTGTTATGCGTGGGTGCGAAAAAGCCCAGAAGTCATTGGTTGTGTGCATGGTGATCGATAATTAGATGTTGCGAATGGAGCCATTAAACTAATCTTACTGTAGCTATTACCGTTTAAGACATAGGACCTAAGAAGGTCTTCAACCTATGGTTACTATATATGTTCCTCTTATCCGATTTTTCATATTTGCAGCCATTCTGTTGATTTTTTGGGGGAACAGACTACTCACGCTGTGTATACATACAATGTATACATGTATAGTGGGATAATTTTATTTCAGATTGCCCGTCTACACTGAACACGTACATGTATATAGTTCTTGGTTTTTTCACAAACATTGTATATATCATACGTACCGAAATAATGCTTATTTAAATGTTATTAAGGTTTCTCATTGTTCTAT
>JAQGBX010008210.1:0-10704 GCA_034698745.1 Megaphyllum sjaelandicum
CGACCCCTAAATCACACACAAACGTCCTTTTTGAATGGCCCCTAAACCACACGCACGGCCATTTTGAATGTCCACCCGCACGACCACACGTTTTCTATTTTATATATTAGATTACATAATAATAAAGATTTAACAAGTGATATCATCTGACTTTTAATGCATGTCGTCATCATCAGAATTACCGGTATTATGAATGACGTCATAATCAAAATATTTATGAAAAACGACATCGGAAGTTTAGTGCGTGACGACGACTCCAAACGATTAATCAAATTAATTAAATTAATTAAATTGGGGATAGTCGTAGTATTATATAAAAAAAGACAGCATTGGGATGAAAAAATAAATAAATCAAGAAGTTTAGTAAAAAATGAAAATGCAATATTTTACTGACCTTTTGTGCGTAATTGTGAATTGTTTGCAACTTTGCATCTCACGTATTTCGTAAGTTGTCAAGTTGTACAGGTCACGGTTCCACTGTAAAGATAATTTAGGAATTCTAGGTAATAGTTTAAGCGCATCTGTGATGCAACCAAGATGGTGACCATAAAAACACAGCATACGGTACCGTGAAATGACCCTGCATTAATTAAGTTGATGTAGATGTATATCGCGAGTATCCTTCAATAATTTGTCATGTAGGTGTATTTGTTTAATACATAAAACCGCCAATTTTCGGTAGCTAGATTAGCACAGAATATCGATCGTGTGTTTGAACAATTTACCTGCAATTTGCAATAAACCGTAATGGCCTATATAGTAGTGTGCATTATTTACAAGTACAGTGTAAATTAATTACTTCTTTTCCGTGTTGTTATTATCCTGATCAATATCCCACGGTAATAGAAATATTCGTTTAATGTACTGTACGTCTATTTCGTAACATTAAGCTGTAGTTTGTTAACATTTTGCTCAAAACACTAACGAGATCAGACAGCTTTTTTAGGAAATTCTTTCGAGAATCATCCAAAGAAGGCTGAAGATAACCACTATATTGACCACGACTTCCTCGCAGCAATAAACAGGCAGATCTCAGCATTTTTCATTTTGAGATAAATCAGGGTTTAGTGCTTGGTAAGATGTGTAATGTTGGCATTAGATATGTCACTCAAAGCGTTTTAAATTTGAAATTGACAATTATTGAGTTGTGTCACACATAAAGCGGAAGTGCGATTTTTTGTAGGTATATCATGACTTCTATTAACAGTGGTGATATAATAATCAAAAATGAACAGTAATGAACTGTGTTTTAGTAATGGATCACACTCCATACATTTTTAATTTCGGAAGTTTAAATATTATATATATTTCAGCAAAACATTATGGCCCCCACATCCTGAAGCCAGGATTTTTAGTGGGTTTCCTTAAACTGTACTTTATTAAGTCAGAGCTTAATGTAACTATTATAGTGTTGTATGGACCTCTCATTCTGGGCCCCCAGGCTAGAGATCTGTCAACCACCCCCCCCTTTTTTTTTTTTTTTTTTTTTTTGGAGCCATACATGACATTATTTTTATGAAGCATCTGAAATTTTAAAAAATAGGTTGGGAATTTGATATTAATGCAAACGATGTGGTTTAATAGGAAGAATATCAAAACACATTTTTAAAAATAATTTTAATTAATCAACGGAATATTTTTAATATAAACATACTTTTCATGTATTACAAAGCGATCTATAAGATAACAAGCTAATTCACAATTACACAATGAGTCGAGCAATTTGAAACTTGCAAGAAAATAATAAGTATTATTTAATAAAAACATAACGTAACGTTCTCTGTTAACCCTTTGGATTTTCAAAGCACATCATAAAAGCATGTATAAAACATCCTCCTCATGAGATGATGCAGGTGTAAATTCAGCGAATGAAAAATGAATTTGCTATAATGATGAAATAACATGAAATACTTTTCCATACTGATTCTGATACAAATATGAATTTCTGATACAGTGTAGTATGAACTCATTTTCAGTCCCAGTGCTAGAGCATTTCGCGCATATGTTACGTTAAATTAATAGCTTTTACTTTAGACAGTATACGTAATAATATACTGCTTGAACAAGTCGTTATTGGAATTCACTCTCTCTTGAAAGGAAAATAAACTCGTTATATAAGAAAAGGATACTTTCTACAGGGCATCCCTTTATAAAATTTGCTTCACTATCTCATTCATATAAAGCACATGGAGAAGTCATGTTTTGTCATGACTCCTGATGATACCAACAACGGTTTAAACGGGGAAAAAATCACGTCCCTTGAGAATTGGTCGTCTTAACAAGGTCCAATGAAGTTGTTACATATTTTAAGTTCTTTTAAAACCAATTCCTTAAATTCAATTGCATCATCCCATTCAAGTTCCATGCAGCCAAACAAAATTAGAAAATATTCCCAGATTTTAAATGCATCATGGTAGTGAGAGGAGTAATCCACTAAAAAAGTAATTAATGTTTTTTTAATACTATGTTTGTAAATGATAAACGCTTTACGTTTTAGTGCAATTTGGAAAGCCTTATGTATTTTAAAGGACGATTTTATACATTCTTTCCAAGGCACACATTGCAATAGACTGCCCAGTTGTTCATAATCTTCATTCTCTACACATTGTTTCATATACTTGATACAGTGAGTGAATTCCACATTTTCCCAAGTAAGGCGCACCAGTCCTTGAAGATTTCGGAACTTGTCAATTATTTCATTTAACTTCAGAAAATCCATTTCAATGACAGCAATTTCAAAGGAATTAAGGGGAAAGCCCATCTTCATCATTGCTTCTGAAACCTGCTCCCATTTTACATGATATGATAGCTCATCTAACTTCTCAACAGAAAACTGACATAGAATATTAAGAGGAAAATGCACATTACTGAGCCAATTATGATTACCTATGATTTTTGTTACTTCCATCATATGGATAATAAAGTCGACTTCCATAGGTTCATTTTGGTTGAGGATATTCTCAAAGTGGTTAAGTCGGTCCACATAGAACGTTCTCCATAAGCTCAACTGCTTTTCACTGTTTAAAAATCTCATGAACTTTGCTGCACTAGTGTAACGTTTAGTAGTAAGGACATCTTGGAAAGCAAACTGAAATCTTTCACCATCTACTGGTATGTCATTTTGCATCCTCTTCATGTACTCACCATCACCACACTCATCATTCGTGATCTCGATGAAATAATTAACAAAAGCGTGAAGTAAAAACTCCCAGTCATTATGCTTGCAAATTTCTTCTTTTTCTTTATCAGTTGCTAGATAAAATAGGTGACGAACACTGGGAAAATAAGCTTTGTTAGCCTGAATCTTAATAACATAGTTAGGCTCTAATTTTCCCAGGATGCTTGGAGGTACATTTAAGTTATTTTCCTTGCAAATGATTAGGCAGTACATGTGTTCCCAAAATGACCAGTTAAAGGTTGATGGTCTCTCTAATGGATAACAGTTTAACCATTGCAATACTCGCAACATAGGCATTGAGGAATCATTCATTGTTATCTTCCACCCATTGCTCTCTTTGTGAGAATCTAGGATGCAATGTAAGATACTACGTACATGATTTTTTTCCTTGTCACTGATGCAAAGGAGTATGATCTCGACATTCAGAAATTTCCGTTCTGTTATTTGCTGTCTAAAACACGAGATGAATTGTTGATAATCTGCTCCTGACTTCATTCTCTCTATTTTTGATTGAAAAATCGGCATACGTAATAAATTTCGAAGATCACGCATATCTCCTTTTGTAGCTACTTCATTTGCTATCTTGGCATAATCGAGTCTCTCTAGAACTTCTATTTTAGCATCAGCATTAATCTCTTCAAAAAGCTTATCAAAGTATTCCATGCTGCCATTAATTAGCAATTTCTCCAAATGCACGAAGTGATTATCACATGTCCCACCAAAGTAACACAAAACTGCATTGTTGTCTGTTTCCATTACCATTTGTAAAGCTTTTTTAAAGACTTTTTTAAACTTCATGCCCGGATCGCATAAGAAAGGGAAAAAGGTTGGACAACTTATAAACTTGAATATGTCTATTAGACGTTTGTAATCTTTTCTTTCCATAGTCCGCCTGAACCATTTCTCCAACTCTTTGCTTTTCAAAATGTTTTTAATCCTAAGATAACTGATATTGATGACTTCATCTGATATTATTTCACTGAAATATGGATCAGTTTGCAAAAGATGGTTGAAGAATTTGGGGGGACAGGACTTCCAAGGGAAGTCATGAGGAGCAATCTGCATAAATGCTTTGATCTTTCCAATATCATTCATATTGCCAACCAAAAACTGAATATAATTTGAATATTTCCCTAAGTCCATTGGGTGATGTGAAATTATTTCTAAATAACCTGCCATATACTGCCTATATTCTGCTACTACATGGTGGCACACCTGTATAACATTTAAAATAATTTCATTTAAGATTTCAATCTCTTCCACACTCTTTGTCAAGACAGTTTTAGTGTAACTCGGCGCATTGTTTTTCCTTCTATATTCTACCGGCACTACGGCGTAACACAAAATATTAAAACCAAGTTTGTCAGTTTTAAAAAATTCTTCCGCGTCACTTTTATTTAAACAATAAAAAATTCTTCCCGAAAATGGAATTTCAAAATTTAAAAATTGTATGCGTTTATCGTCATCATCATACATAGGCCTACACTCTGCGTCACATTTAACATTTGAGGATTTACTTAAATACGATGCCACCAGCTGCCATGTAGTTCTTTGGAGAATGTCTTTTTGCATAATACATTTTTCATCTTCTACAACCAAACGCATTACAGTGTTTACATCATTTTTAATAATGGCTTTATGAATATCATCATTTGCCATCATGAGATCAAGAAAAATACGGATCATTTTATTTGTCTCTGCGAAATAGTGCTTTTTCAGAAATTTGATGACTGTCTTATATTTTTCACAGTCTTCACTATACCGTTTTTTGTTTGTTAGGATTTCGCCTAAGCGTTTAGCAACGAAATATTCAGCAAATGTCCTGTGAGTGAAATTAAGGCAATTATTTTCATTTACAAGAAGCCCAACACGATGTATTTCCTCCTGTGTTTCAGACTCTGCCTCAAAATCAATAAGCAAAGATTGCAGTTCTTGCGAAAACAATAAAGTAAGTGCAGCATTCTTGTGTATTGCAGAAAATGAAGTTTTACAGCTTATTTCAAGAAGTGTAGATACTGCATTGCCAGTACCGAGCAGTGCCTTTTCATTTAAATAACGCTGATATTTTTCTGCGACGAAAAAGTCATAAAATGACAGGATGTTATCTAATCCCTTAAATCTGTCATTATTGTCTTTGCCTTCATTGTGATAAATTCCATAGCAAATATCGGCAATCATTAATGTGTGCAAAGGGATTCCAATAAACTCACTGGCAAACCTAATGCGAGAGGCTTTAAAGTTGCAGGAAATGTCAAATAAGTTCTGCATTTCGTTTCGATCTTGAGTAATTTCCAATTTACTTAACCAATATTTTTCCAAGAATAACTTTTGCTGATCATTGGTAAATGGAATTGGACTGTATGAGCAACAAGCCAGTTCTTTTTCCAGCTTGTTTTGAAATTGTGGTCTTGAAGAGACCCAGATGCTAGCTTTGGTATCTTGGCACAGTTTTAACATTTGAATTACTGTTGTTTCATACAAGGGGCATATTTCGTCAAAACCATCAAAAAATACATAACAATTATCGGTTTCATGTAGGGTATAGTGAAGTAAGTGTTTTTCCCAGCTTTTATTCAGACCCTCTGCTTGGCACAAAAATTCCAAAATGGTTTCTTTTGTCATACTTTTGTATTGCAGTTCTTTCAAAGAACCATTAAATGCCAAAAGGTTTATTTTAATCGTCCAATTTTTTGGGCAGTAGCATTTAATCCTATTCATTATCTTGGCGATTGCTATTGTTTTTCCAGAGCCAGGTTCACCGACTAAAATATTCATCTTGGTACTCACTTCAATGACTGTGTCCATGGTTAATTCAGCAGAAGTTTTAGTGCTAAATGAACTACTTTGATTTTCTAGCCAATAGATTTCCTTGGATTTGAGTTTGCTACAAATAGCTTTAAACTGCTGGTCTTTGTTATAATTGTCATTGAGAAAAATTGCTCTGTGATCTCCTATTTCAGTGGTTATTCCTTGAAATTCAAGTAATTTCATATCTGGAATAAGCTTTATCAGCTCTGATTTTACCATTCCACTAAATACTAATACCATAGTTTTGGGAATATTCTGAATTAATGATTCTGCATACTTTAACTTCTTTTTGAAAAGGAGTTCGATGTAATAATTGTCAATAGATTCAAAATTGTCAATTGTTTTGCCAATAGTTTGTATACTAACTTCTATAAGGTCGTTACAAAGAGTAACATTGCTATCCAATTTTTCAAACTGCACTATATCAATCAACTCTGCCAAAGTTACGTTGTTGCCTTGTAGATTGATTACTGAATTCATGAAACTTTCTGAATCATAAATATTTTCAAATTTGCAACAATCGGTAAAATTCGTCAAATCACAAGTATCATTACAAACGAGTATGATTTTCATCTCTGGTTGAAAATCGTCGATTAATTCTTCAATCATTTTTGTTGCCAGTTCATGCTGTTCATAGCACTTGATAACAAGGACAAATTCCTTTTTACACAACAGGGTGTTTTTCATGGATTTTTTGTCCTTTTCTAAAGTTAAAAGATCCAAAATTGCAAAATACAGTTCAGGATAATCACGTTTTTGATAGACATGTAGCAATGCCTGTGCAAGTTTTAAACAAGTGAGAGCAGGTGTAACAGAAGAAATATAGCTGATATATGGTATGTTATTTTTCAGAAATGCTTTCATTGGATAGATATCTTTGGAGTAATTCTTGGTTAGGAGTCTGTTACAATTGGCAAATGTAATGCCATATAGATGCTTTTCTTTGATTTCATTGGCATATTTAACAAATTCTTGAGAAATTGTTTCTGGGGTTAAGGACTCGTGATCTTTAGTAGATTGTAGCTTCCACATTTTCCCTTGCATCGTAGCTAAAATTCTGTCAGTTTCTGGTTCATTTATATTGAAGACCTCGGCCAGTTTTGCTTTCACCGTGTTATCAATTTCCAGGTAATTCGGTTGCTTAACAGCAAATACCAGAAGCTCGAGAAATTTGTCTAATACGGAATTAGTGGTTTTATCACACTTCATTCCTGCTTTTTGAATAATCTGAAGACGCTTCTCTTTTGCTAATTTCACAAACTGAAATGAGTTTTTGGGAAGTAAACCCATTTCTCGATTCTTGATCTTGCAAATTTCTATACCTTCGTGTAACAGATTTTTAGTATCAAAGTCACTGTTTGTAAATATTATTAGATGCTCAATGGCAGATCCATGCTGGAATTTATCACGAATTTGGAAATATGATTGAAAATACTTCCATAATATGAACTCGCCTTTTTGTTTTTCTGAAAACAATTCTTCACAATTAATATTTGTTATAACACCCGAATTTTCTGGTAGTCCGTGTTTCACTTGTAGTAAGCAATACTTATTTTGCGAATCTTCGGTTTCAAAACAGAAAACTAAGTCATCGAAAAGTCCAGCCTCTTTCAATTCTGGGACAAAGTGGAAATTCTTCAGATCTTTACCCATGCATAAATAAAGTACAGAAACAGTTGTCTGGTAATTGAAACCATGCTGACTAGACGAACCAGCCATTTTCTTTTTCTCTCCAGTGATGTCTATGATTTTCTTATTTCCATCACCGAAAGCACTTGGGCATACTTCTTTGAACATTTTGATGAACTTTAATGCGCCAATAGGTTCAATTGAGTTTTATTCTACGATGACTTTAATCATAATATTGAAAAAAAAACTCATGTAGGAACTCATGTTTCGTAAAATTCGACAAAAATGTAATCAAGCCACTTACTTGTTTGTTGTATTTGTTCTTGGTTTAGCATTCTCACCATGACAAATAAATGAATTTCCTTTAAAATAAAAAAAATAAAAAATCACTGAATTAGCTTTTTCTAATGACATGACATGTTTATATTGGCAACATTTTGCTTCCAGAAATTGTCCAGTTAAACAATTTCATATAATATTTTATTGCGAGAATCAGAGCTTATGAACTATAGTTTTTCCAGTTCATACCAATTGCAGACACAACATTATGCGACAAATGTTGGAAATCCTAGTGTACTTTTATTTATGATGCAATTTATATACAGCGCATAATATGTAACTATATTAATTTTCATTATTTTAAGTTCCGTGATTATTGAGTAAATGACATTCATTACAGAGTCAATTGATTTTGTAGCTGCACTATAAAAGTGCTTAAACTGTCACGAACACTCGACCTTAGAACATCGATCTTGGTTAGTTGTTTGGGAAAACTTTTAAACCTATCATAACATATCAGTCAAAAGGTGGCGTGTTTGTTGAGTGTGTTGTTAGAGTGTGATGTTCTTAGACTTAGAGTATGATGTTATCAAGAAATTTACCTTGCTGTAGACAACGTCCATTACATGTTCATTCTTGGCACTGCAAAGTCCTGCTAGATGTTTTGTAAAAACTCCTTTGACTCGGCGGACTCGCATACAAGAAACTATAATAAATACAGCGATGTCACCGAATATATATGGTTGCATCGACACAGGAAATTGAGTAATCTGAAATTTGCCGAATTTTACTTATCTCAATGTTTATAAGTTTCTGCGTCAAACCTCGATTACGCATTAAGGTGCGTTCACTGTTTTTTGCAGTTATTTACATAGTTGCCAAGTATACGCGCAGATTACAGATAAAGCATTATAAGTACAATTTAGATCGTTTAAAATAATAAAACATCAAAAAAATTTAAATGTAGCCTCAAGAATTTGGACTACACTTCTGACTTTAAATGACGCTTCATCCGGGAATTTTTCAAACATGAAGTCCAAACTTCATACTACACTGCCCAATTCGGACAAACCCTCTGTATAGGCTACTAAAAAATCCCAGAATTTAACAGAGGTGATGTCAGTTTAGGGCGCTGGTAGCCTACATGCTATAGTGACGATGTAAAGTGCACAATATTGGCTATTCAAGAATTGAAGAATTTGGACTATCACTTCATCCGGAGATTTTTCAAGTATGATGTCTGAACTTTATACTAAACTTCCCAATTTGGACAAACCCTAAATGTCAAAAAATAAAAATACAGTCAGTAGTTTGGTTTAAGAACGGAAACAGTGCACTATGTTATCTATATGTATTTAATGTTTATTTTATTGTAACATCCATCTGGAAACTATGCTGTTAGCGGTTTGTTACGATCAGTACCAAATTAAAAGTTTTGCACCTCCGCTTCAAAAGTAACCTAAATGGAAATTTACCGATCGCACACTTCGGGGACGGTACCCAACCCTGACAGCAGTATTGGCAATACGAAAATATTAAAGATATTATTTTAAAAAGTAAAGGAAAAATATAAAAGAAAATTGGAACAGCAAGTACACGTTAATTGCAAATTTAAGGATAGAAAAACAAAGAATGGTGCATTGGAATAGCTAACTTAAGTAAGTACACAATTCATACACCTGTATAATTGTAAATCACGAGAAAGAAAATGACGTAAGGTACATTGTACAATGGAATTCTTTTATTGTTGTGTTATTCGATTCTGTTTAAAAATCAAAAATGCATGCATTTACATGTATGTTTAATACTTCATCGTGATGATAAGGGCATAACAGAATAAGTATTTCTTAATAGATTAATTAGAAATAAAAATATTGAATCATGTCCAAAGGTTCCGTAATGTAAAACTGAGTTTACTGTTTTCGTCCACACGTAGGCTACATGTACATGTATGCACGAATGTAGGCCTACAATTGTATGGCTACTTCGAAAATTTTATCTTAGTAAGCATATAGAATAACCAATGCCAAACCAATTGAATATGTTATAAGGTCACAATAAGCTGCGTGGATATCCGCAATAGCAAAATTTCGAAAGTACATGTAAGTTTAAATGTCAATAGACAAAAGTATTTTTCCCTGATGAATCCGGTCGGGAAGCGGATTTCCATGTCCTTTGAGAAGTTTTTAAAGCTATTCAGTTCAACTGTCACCTGAACATTTTGCTGATTATTCCTAAATGTGTTAAATAAATGCTAACCTTTGTCATATGATGAATCACTGACACCACGGGCGTCTGCCGTTTAAGGAAGAGTCGCAACTCAAAATATTCAATGCTTGATGGTGTATAAAAACTATTGCATGTACTGTATACATGTATACATATCAGGCAAAATAAGCTCTCTATTCAGTAGAAATGTAATGCATAATACAGTAATACTTGTACATGTAGTTTCTGCTAAATCAAAGAATTGTCACTGTAGTTGATCCCGCTTTCTTGCGAAATTTTTATTTGATTGTCATTTATCATACTGTATTTACTGTAAGAATCAGGGTGCGATACTGTATACTCGAGGCACTCGATCAAAATTTGATCTGCGATGCCGCAAATTCTCGCCAAAAAAATACATGCACTGTAAGTGGTTTGCGAAAATTCTTGAGCCATTCTCGCTTGGTGATTGGCTCAAGAATATGTCGAGAAAAATTGAGTACCCTAGCTGACTGTATAGAACGCTTCCCAGCTGATAAATCCCATGAATGGGACCCATTGTGAATGGGATTATGGAACAGCGGGACCCATAGCAATGGGTC
>JAQGBX010008211.1:0-10704 GCA_034698745.1 Megaphyllum sjaelandicum
TGTTTTGTTTCTTGGCTTCATTGTTTTGTTTCTTGGCTTCATTGTTTTGTTTCTTGGCTTCATTGTTTTGTTTCTTGGCTTCATTGTTTTGTTTCTTGGCTTCATTGTTTTGTTTCTTGGCTTCATTGTTTTGTTTCTTGAGATTATTGTTTAGTTTCTGAGAGAAAGCTGTTTATAGTTTCTTGGGACGAAATTGTTTAGTTTCTGGGAAAGGCAGTGCAGTTTCTCGGGATAAATTGTTCAGTTTCTCCCAATATATGTGCAGTTTGTCGATAAAATTGCTAAGTTTGTCTTCTACCAGTCCATTATCCATAATCTATGTTTTTTTTAACCTCTTAGCCCGGACCTCGTTGGCTGTTCATCCCTTCTCTGCTGCGCCTCTTGCTGATCCCTTATTTCACATTTTGCAATTACCGGCCCAAGGACCGCCAGCGTGTGTCTCCCATCTTCTTCTACAACGACTGGTATTACGTGGGCATGACGATGGTCCTTGGCTCGACCGCCGGCTACTTCAGCAGTTTGGCCATGATGTACGTGCCGCGTCAAGTGGAGCCGCAGCACGCTGGCATCGCCGGCATGATGGGCGCAGCCTCGCTCATCCTCGGCATCTTCTGCGGCATCAATTTCTCGCTTTTCTTAGCCTGGTTTGTGGAAAATGTCTCCTTTTATGTCTAGGATCTTGGACTCTCCTCGCTGAAGAGGTATCCAAAGACATCGGGAAGGTTTACGATGAAACTGCCGTTGGAAGTCCATGAATTTTTACACCTTTCCAAGCTTCTCCAGACTTACATGGATCTTTAACTGTTTTCTGCTGTATGGATTTTCAGAGGCATTGGGAAGGTTGTTGCATAGCCGCAACCTTCCCAGTGGAAGTTTTGGAAGTGCTCATTGGAAGTCTTTGAGTTTTTCAACTTTCTGGACATTTACGGATCTTCAACTATCTTCTATGTGCTGATGAAATTAGCTGAAGAGGTTTACGGTGTCATCGGTTAAGTTGTCAAGTTATTCTTCCCTTCCAAACCACTCCAGACTTATGGATCGTGTAATATCATCTGCAGACTGACGATTGCTGGACAATGTGATTACCAGAAGAATCGGGAAGATCGTCAAAGCTGCCATTGGAAGTCTGGAGTTTCTTCAGATTTTCAGACTTCTATGGACCTTGAACTTTATTCTGCCTGTTGAAGTGTCCTCACTGAAGCTGTTTGCAGAGGCATCGGAAAGTTTGTCGATGACCTGCCTATTGGAAGTCTTGGAGCTTTTCCTTCTTTCCTTTCTTCTCCAGACTCTTATTGATCTTGGACAATATTCTGCCTGCTGAGGAATCCTTGTGGAAGCGATTTCCAGAGACATCGGAATGGTTGTCGATACCATCATTGGAATTCTTGAGTATTTCAACTTTCCAGACTTCTACGGATCCTGGATTATCTTCTGCCTGCTGATGAATCCTTGCCAAAGAGGTTTCCAGAGACATCGGGGAAGTTGTCGATGCTACTGCCATTGGAAGTCTTGAGCTTTTTCTCTTTTCCAGACTTCTACAATCGACTATCCTGATGTATTTTTCCTTAACAGCGAGGTTTTTGTTTTGGAGATTCGGTTGTGGCCGTCAAATTATGGAACGCAAACTCTGTAGTTGATCATGAGTTGTCCCCGCAATGGTAAAACTGTATGGGCGTGATAAATGGCGTCAATATCCTTCTTTCAATGAAACTGTACTAAATATGACGTCATTTTCTAATGGTTTCAAAGATGTTGTCCATGGATTAAAAAATAACATCTAATGTGAAATTTAGAAAATGTAAGGCTTATGTGACGCCATTTAATGACTAAACTTGACTGTCATAATGACTAACTGTCTTTGTTATTAACAAATATTTTGAATAACTTTACCAAATATTTGCCAACATTGCTGGCAATTTCTTATCTAATACTTTAAATTGCAAAAAAAATATGACTTAATTCATTTTCTGGCATAGTTGAAAAAAGTACGTCATTTTCCAACATGTTTTTTCTAATGTCGTCATTTAATGTACCTAACGTGCCAGAAAATACCGTCAATTGCAAAACATTGCAAAAATAACATTATTTGTAAATCGTGTCAGAACATGTTTGACAAGTAACAATCATTTTATGAAATATTTCGCAAATTACGTAATTTCTTATCTAATACTCTAAATTGCAAAAAAAATATGACGTCATTTCATTAAATGTTTTTACAAATGACGTCATTTTCTGACATGGTTAAAAAAATACGTCATTTTATAACATGTTATTTCTAATGACGTCATTTTCGGACATTTGCCAAACATGTCCTATAATGACGTCATTTACCTAAAGTGCTAGAAAATATCTACATTTGTAAATCGTGTCAGAACGTGTTTGACAAGTAACCATCATTTTGACATGTTTCGCAAATGACGTCATTTCTTGACGTGTTTCGCAAATGACGTAATTTTCTAACGTCATGTCATGAAATGTTTTGCAAATGACGTCATTTTCTGGCATGGTTAAAAAAATTACGTCATTTTCTAACATGTTATTTCTAATGACGTCATTTTCGGACATTTGCCAAACATGTCCTATAATGACGTCATTTACCTCACGTGCTAGAAAATATCTACATTTGTAAATCGTGTCAGAACATGTTTGACAAGTAACAATCATTTTGACATATTTCGCAAATGACGTCATTTCTTGACGTGTTTCGCAAATGACGTAATTTTCTGACGTGTTTTGGAAATGACGTAATTTTTGGAAGTGTTGTGAAAATGAAATCATTTTATGACAATTTTTTTGAATATATTTTGCAAGTTTTAATTCACTATATAAGTTAATCTCCGACTATTTTACCATTGCGGGTATTGATTTTAGGATAAAAATGAGTTTTTTCCTAAACTTTTTTTGTGACAGTCACATAATCTGACTGTAACATCGTAACGTTGTACAGACGTCTCCTCAAACATATCCTATTTCGCTAAAGAAACAAGTTTACAAAAGACAGTAGTTTCAGATTTCTTCGATATTATGGGGAATTTGTAAATGATTTTCACTGACCTTTAATAACGATTTTCAAGTTTTTCTTAGCCTTCAAAAGCGGAAGTAATGAGAAATAAAGAAGCTGAAAATGTTTCACCCAATCCCCCCCCCCTCCTTCCCCCACCCAAATATATTTTATTAATTTGACGTGAATTCAAATTGATTACAATTGTTTTCAAACTGGGAAAAATGAAATTTCTCAGAAAATTTTGTATGATAGAATTTAATTTTTTTTTTAATTTTGAGTGTTTATTACGAATTCTGAACACGACTTGTTCCTAAAATCTTCTTAAAATTTGTGTACATGAAAATCTTTAATGAAAAGAGTAAGAGTTATTTTTGAAGTACTCGAATCGAGTATCTGGTAGTTTTCGAAACAAGGTCGATTTTCTTGAATTTTTGGGTTTATTCTCAAGATTTTTGAAGACTTTTTGAGAATAATTTTTCGGGGAATTTTAGGAAGTTAATCCACGTTTTAGCAAATCACATGTACAGTATGCAGCTCCAAATTCATTAATTATTTCAAATATATTTGATTTAAAATTATCGTTTATTTGGGGAAAATAAATTTTATGATCCAAGGCTGAGAGCAGAGTAAAACTTATTAAGTAACATAGGTACTTACCGAACACTAGCGCCAACCAGCGGGCGAACAATGTGTGATAGATAATCAGTGTGCTTTTGCCCAATAGTGATCCGTGTGCCACTCTGTGTCTTGCTAGCCTCCTTCCCGATTTCCGAATAAGAATGTTCCCAACATTCTTCTAAATTTATGAGCGTTCAGCCTGGCTCGGCTAATGTGTCACTTGGAGCAACCTCATTTAAACGCATTACCAATTATTTGCCCGCTAAGTGGCGCTAGTGGTCGGTAAGTAACTTACGTACTTTAAAAGTTTTACTGTGCTCCCACCCGAAAACAACTTTTTTTTCCACAATTTTCTTACTTTTTTTAACGGAAATTGATAAATTTAGATGAATTGTAGACCCAAATAAGCTGAGATTTGCGAACATTTTTTATATTTTATTGACTGAAAATACGTCAGGAAATGGCGTCATATTAAAAGCACCTCAAAATTAGACTTTATTTTAAAAACACGTCAAGAAATGATGTCATTGAAGAAAGTTGTCAGAAAATGACGCATTTGGAAAATATGCGTGAAAATGACGTCACTTGTAAAACAAGTTATTACGTCATTTTCCGTAATGTTTTCCAAATAGCTTTGTTTTCTGGAGTGTTTTCAAAATAACGTCATTTTCTGACGTATTTTTAAAAAATTACGTCATTTTCTGAAGTACTAAAGTAATCCAAACGTCATAATGTGACGTCAATTTCTGAAGTGTTTTTAAAATGTCGTCATTTTCTGACAATTTCTTTGACATTAATTTTCTAAAACATTTTTTTTTCTTGTTTTTACACCTTTTTTTTTTAACAAAACATCGTTTTTATCAAATAACACACTCAAATTTGTATTTATAGCAAAAAAAGAATAGTTTTTAACGATATTGAGGTCTTTACCCTATAAAGACCTCGTTATTGTTAAAATTTGGCACAAAATAAGCCAACATTTACGAATATTTCTATTTTTTGGTACTAAATTCATCATTTTTATCGCAATTTACTTTCTTTTTTTTGTGCTGAGTTTGGCAAGACTCGTTCATTCTGATTTTCCCCTAAGATTAATCCTAAATTAAAAGTTTAACGACCCGTTTGGCAATCCTCCCATCCACATTAATTAACCATTTTAGCGTTAATTAATTATTTCCCAAAAGTATTGTTTTTATGTAAATATAATTCTTGAAGGCAGCTATAAGGAGAAGCGAACGTTTAGGGGGGGGCTGCAATGAGGGGGGCAATAACGTCCCCTAGGCTTAATTAGTTTTTTAATTAATTATCCGAGTCAATCAATACGTGTAATTAATTAGTGTTTTAGAAGGTTTTATAGCACACTAGGTGATAGTATTTTTTGGGATGAAAAAAGTACTTTTGGGAGCGGAAATCTCGTGAGATTTTTATTTTATTTATAATTTATATCGATTAAAGGATACCAGTATCGATATCTATTTTTATTATAATAATTATTAATTATTATAATTATTTCGTTGTCTCGTTCTGGTGGTTGAAGGCATGACGCGCACTCAGAAAATAATAAAAAAATGACAATTTCAGATTGGATTCTTGGAGAAAATACATCCATTTATAACCAAATAAATAATACATTGTATAATTTGATTTTTTTTAATTAACGCGTATTAATTAATACTTTTTTATCTAAACTACTCAATTTTACCTAGATTATTTAGATTTTGTGATTTCTTTTAATCGCATCGATCACAATCAATTTACCCACCTGGAATAGAGCACAAGGACACCCTATTAATACCACGCCTATAGGGGGCGCTGTGAGTTGTGTTCATATACATTTTTTGGCTCCATCTGTTGGCCAATGTGGCAAATAATCAACATTAAAATACTTTGAATACACAATGACAGTTTGACCATTCTCAATAAATGATCAAGTGTGGTCATTTTAGACCCAACTTGACTACATCAATCGTGTTAAAATTTCTCAAAAATAGACAATTTTTTTCAGAAATTTGCATAAAAACTCAACATTTTTCACATAATGGCGGCATTCTTAAAAACAATTCACAGCGTAAATTATTAGATCACGTGGGGGTTTACGCGATGACCGCTTGACCTTTCTCAACACAAGGTCAAGTGTGATCATTTTTGACCCCAACTTGACCATTTAGTGATACAATTTTTCATAAAAATAGATAACATTTCTCAGGAATTCACATAAAAACAACATATTTCACATATTTCACAGCCCAGGTCGGCCAAATCACGTGGGATTTGGTCATTTTCGGAATACTTGGACCTTTTCAGTCAAAGGTCACATTTGGTCATTTTCGGAATACTTGGACCTTTTCAGTCAAAGGTCACATTTGGTCATTTTCGGAATACTTGGACCCTTTCTGAACAAACATTTCTCAAATACTCGAAATTTTTATAAGGGAATTTTTTTCAAATCCAGCAATTGGACATCGCTTTCGTCGTGGTCATCGCCGGTCATTTGTGCCAGTTTTCGGAAGCTGACCGGAAGTTTGACCACGTCCAGCAGAGGTGGTTTGCTGCCCATGACGTCGCGCTTGTTTTGGACTAGTTTGGCGCAAACGGTGGGAATGAAGACGCAGGAAATTGCCAACATCATGTGACTTCCGATGTCCAGGAAGCCGGCCGGAAACACGTGATCTCTGTAGAGGAGGGCGTGGAGAAGCATGAGAGGACGACCAATCAGGTGCCAGAAAAGATTGCTGCAGAGAATCAAATCCACCACCACCATGCGGCGCTGGCAACGTAGACGACACACGTGATCACTGCCCCCACTGCGCAAACCTGCAATGGAAAATTCAGTTAAAATTCAATAAGAAATACGTATTATTTTATCTTAATTTAAAATTTGTAATCCAAAAAAAAAACAATTCTAAATAAAATTGTGGAGGAATTAATTAAATTTCTACGTTTAAAATTGGGACGAAAAATTCAACGAAAAATTCAACCATAAAATTTAGTGAAAAATTCGACGAAGAAATTCCATGAAAACATTCAAAACAAATATCGACGAAGAAATTCATCAAAGAAATGCAATGAAAAACTCAACGAAAAAATTCTAGGAGAAATTCAACCAAATAATTCAGTGAAAAAGTCGACTAAGAAATTCAAGGAAAAATTCAGTGAAATAATTCAACGTCGAAAGTAAACATTCAACGAATAAAATTAAAATTTAACAAAAATATCAGCGATGAATTCGACAAAGAATTTCAATGAAAAATTCAAAACAAATATCAACGAAGAAATGCAATGAAAAACTCAACGAAGAAATTCATCAAAGAAATGCAATAAAAAACTCAACGAAAACATTCTAGGAGAAATTCAACCAAAAAATTCAGTGAAAAATTCAACTAAGAAATTCAATGAAAAATTCAGTGAAATTCAGCGAAATTTAGCGAAAATAAACATTCAGCAAATGCAATGAAAAACTCAACGAAGAAATTCAAGGAGAAATTCAACCAAAAAATTCAATGAAAAAGTCGACTAAGAAATTCAATGAAAAATTCAGTGAAATATTAATTCAACGTCGAAAGTATACATTCATCGAATAAAATTAAAATTTAACCAAAATCTCAACGATGAATTCGACAAAGAATTTTAACCAACAAAAAATTGTCAAAAAAAATGCAATGAAAAATTCGACGAAGAAATTCATCGAAAAAGTGCGTCGTAAAATTCAACGAAAACAAATTTGGTGAAAAAATCGAAACAAATATGAACGAAGAAATTCAACGTGAAATTCATCAAAAAAAAATAAAGAAAAATTCAACGAAGAAATGTAGTAAAAAATTTAAAACAATTTCAACGAGGAAATTCAACGAAGAAATTCAACACAAAATTTAAAAAAAAAATATGAACGAAGAAATTCAACGTGAAATTCAAGCAAAAAAAATCAAAGAAAAATTCAACGAAGAAATTAGTGGTAAAAAATTTAAAACAACAATTTCAACGAAGAAATTCAACACAAAATTGTTTGAAAAATTCAACGAAACAGGTCAGTTAAGCTTTGAATTTATTTGAAAATTGCTCGGTTTAAAATTTACTTGAAAATTACTGACTGAAAATTACTTGAATATTTTTTTTTCTTCTTCTCCGAATTACATTACACGAAATAAACCCGACGATTAGTTAATTGTCCCAAATTTACGACTCACGCGATTCAATTATTCTTAATTTGCTTTTAATTTACGTCTAAATGAGGCTGATTTTGGTTTCGTACCATAAAGTACAGCCCTAAAAAACATCATTTTGGAAATTTGGTGTTTTAAAATTTAGTTTCTTAAAAAAGGGGTGTGAATTTGCGGTAGTAATTAAAGTTTTAGAAGAATGAAGATTCGAAACAATAGTGAGAGACTCACGAAACATTTTCAATTTGAAAACAATGCCAGTGTTGAAAAACGATATTTTTGAAATCGGAGTAGGTGAGGAGCAAAAGGGGGCTAAATGATATTTCGTGACTCGTCCCAAAATGGTGCCACAAAAGGTCACGAAAATTCGTGAGAAAAAAATCGGAGAACTTAATTCAAGGTAGACAAAAATTAACGGAGAGTTCGTGGCCAAATTTTGGCAAAAGTTTTAACATTTTTCTGGCTAGAGGTCAGGAGATAATGGCGATAAATGAAATATTTAGGACAATATTCGTAAATTTTTGAGCAACAAAATGTGTTTTGGATTAAACGTTGTGAATTTATACATGAAGCTAGGCCTATACTGTAAGTAAATTTTGATAAATGAAAATGTTTGGGAATTTTTTTTTTATACTGGAAATTTTTCAAACTTCGACATAAAATTCAGTAAATGTAAATGCGTAATTTTATATACAAAAAATAAATCGTGAAATAAAATTTACGACTTAAACATAAGACTAAATATAAGAAATTTTTATGAAAACACCATTTCGAACATAAATATAACGTCCAACATGTATTCAGTTTCAATTCAACTTCAATAAATGAAAAATTTGTAAATTCAAATTTGTAATTAAAATTAAAATTCCGTAAATGAATTTAATAATTTTTTTGAAAATTAAAGACAATTTAAGAACATTTTTAAAATCTGTTTAACGATAACGTTTGGGGAAAATTCAGCAAACTTCGACTTAAAATTCAGCAAACTTCGACATAAAATTCAGAAAACTTCGACTTAAAATTCAGAAAACTTCGACTTAAAATTCAGAAAACTTCGTCTTAAAAATTCAGCAAACTTCGACTTAAAATTCAGTAAATGAAAACTTGAAAAAAAGTAAAAATTACTTCAATAATTCAGTTTCAATTCTTCTTGAAACTTCAGTAAATGAAAACTTGAAAAAAAGTAAAAAATACTTCAACAATTCAGTTTCAATTCTTCTTGAAACTTCAGTAAATGAAAAATTTGTAAATCGATAAAAGAAATTGTTTACGGATAAAATTTATGACTTTACGTTCAAATTCCGTAAATAAATTTACTAATTTTTAAGAAAATTAGAGAAAATTTAAATTTTTTGAAATTTGTTTAACGATAATGTGTTGGAAACAAATTTTTCAAACATTGACATAAAATTCAGTAAATTAAATTAAATTTCATTTATAAATGTAGTAAATTTATCCACAATTCAATTTCAAAACTTAAATTTTATCCACCTAAATATTTTTCATTCATCGAATTTCATTTATAGAGTTTTTGCGTGATGTGTTCAAATTTATTTGCCTGGCTTTTTTCAAGTTTTATAATTTCATTTTTTTTTAAAGTTTTTACATTTCATTTGTATTTTTAAACAATATAAACAATTTTAAGGGGGAAAAAAAACATTAATTTTATCGTAATTAAATTTCTTACTAATACCTTCAATTTACACTAAATTTCGCGGAAATCTCGTCATCCTCTCAATATTTTCCCTACTTCCGCCTTCATTACCTCGCTTACAAATTTACCGAAATTTCATTTTCAAAATTTAGGAGGAAGTGCTCGAGGTTTCACACTCCACACCCATTTCGATGCATTTTCCTCAAGTTTATTTTTTCCCCTAACTTTATTTTCATATTTTGAAAATTAAAATTTGGCCCAGTGAATAAAAAGGCCAAACAGATACTCCAATTCGAGCTAGCTCCTTTTTTTCATTCTAAACTTAATAAGGTTATAATAATCATATATAAATAACAATGGCAAATTCTAATTAGGTTTCAAATTCGGACAACCAGAGGGCGTTTTCTATTTGGCGCCATTCACAACCAGGCAACCTTATGCTCTAAAAAGGGTTACGTGTATGTGCTCATGCTTAAAAATATGCTTAATTAACGTAGGGTGGAGTCATGTGAGATGATGGCAACAAAGGATGTATTGTTGAGGTGGGTTTTGGGGGGGTCACACGTGACTCGACGTGGCCTCCATTTCGTAACATTTTCAATTTTGGGTATGCGTTGAATACGAAAATACGTGAAGATATTTAATTGCCTAAATTCATGCATCGGGGTTTCTTGGAGGCCCAGGGACAGAGGGGAAAGTGGACCATCCGAAGGGTCAACTCAGTCGCCATTGTAGCGGTGACAAAAGCCTGTTTTCTAGGCCGCGGGGGTCGGCAACCCATGGCTCCGGAGCCACAAGTGGCTCTTTCGATGTCAAGATGCGGCTCTCCTAACAAAATACCATAACAGGGTCCCCCCAGAAATTTCATTTTCAAATTCCCTGACTTTTCCAGGATTAAAAAAACTTCCTTGAACAATGACGACGTGAAAAATTGACATATTGACAAAATTGAAACTGGAATATTCCAGTTTCAATTTTGGAAAATGTCGATTGTAAATTTACTAACGACAATTTGAAAACGGTAAAATTTTGTAGTCGGTAAATGTTGGACATTTGTACACGGAAAACGTGGATAATTTTGCTAATTTGTACTCGGAAAAGGTGGATAATTTTGCTAATTTGTACTCCGAAAAGGTGGATAATTTTGCTAATTTGTACTCGGAAAAGGTGGATAATTTTGCTAATTTGTACTCCGAAAAGGTGGAAAATTTTGCAAATTTGTACTCAGAAAAGGTGGAAAATTTTGCAAATCTGTACTCCGAAAATGTGGA